>PVKE010021014.1:0-26931 GCA_004027555.1 Craseonycteris thonglongyai
TCACATGGTTGTGACTTCCTGTAGGAAGATCGTGGAGAGAAAGAGACACAGAAAAAAGTACACTGTGAGTACTTTCAGTGACTTTTTTTGATTTTTGTTGTGCTCTTTCTACATTACTATACTGTACTAATGTGTATTGTAATTTGTTTCATATTTTTTGTGCTTCAAAAACCGAAAAAAAAGGTCAGAACGGATTAACTGGATTTACATTGAACCCTATGGGAAACTGTGACTCGGTTCATGACCAATTCGGTTCACGACCAGAGTCAGTTCACGAATTAAGTTCGTGAACCGAGGTACCACTGTATATGGTAATTCTCATAATTTTTTGAGAGGCCTCCATACCGTTTTCCATACTGACTGTACCACTGACATTCCAACCAACAGTGCACATGGTTCCCTTTCCCCCACATCCTTGCAAACACTTGTCTTTTGGATGAAAGCCATTCTAAGAGATGTGAGGTGATTTTTTATTGTGGTTTTGATTTGCATTTTCCTAATAATTAGTGGCGTTAAGTACCTCATCATGAACCTCTTGGCTATCTGTATATATATTTTTGAAAAAAATTCTACTCACTTCCTCTACTCATTTTTTTAATTGGGTTGGTATTTTTTTTTTAATATTATTATATTTTATTGTTAAATTTAATGGGGTGACATTGGTTGGTAATGGGTTGGTATTTTTGTCTGTTTTAGGTTTTAGTTTTTGCTTTAAGTTGTTTGAATTCTTGCTATATTTATCCTCTTATCTATAAATATTTTCTCCTGTTCCATAGCTTGCCTTTTCATTTTGCTAATCATTTCATTTGCTGTGTAGAAGCATTTTAGTATGATATAGCCCTACTTATTTATTATTGCTTTTGTTGCCTTTGCTTTTTTTTTGTCAAGTCCAAAAAATACCTGTAAAAAATCAATGCCTTTTATTTATTTTTCTTGCCTAATTACTCTGGCTAGAACTCTACTACTATTGTTGAATAAAAGTGGTGAGAGTGAGCATCTTTATTTTGTTCCTAATCTTAGAGGAGGTTTCAGCTTTTTACCATTGCATATGATGTTAGGTGATGAGCTTGTTCTACGTGGCCTTTATTATGTTTAGGTACATTCTTCCTATATCAAGTTTGTTAAAAGTTTTTATTTGAAAGCACTATTGAATTTTGTCAAATGCTATTTTCCTACATCTATTAAAATGATCATATAATATTTATCCATCATTTGTTAATGTGATATATAACATTTATTGATCTGTGGATGTTGAATCATCTTTGTATCCCTGGAATAAATCCCACACAATTATGATGTATGATCCAGTCCATTTGTTCTTGAATTCAGTTTGCTAATATTTTGTTGAGAACTTTTACATCTATGTTTATCAGGGATACTAGTCTTTTCTTATAATGTTTTTGCTTGGTTTAGGTATCGGGGTAATGCTAAAATATTAGGAATGATTAATGTTACTTTTTTATTTTTTTATTTTTTTCCCTAATGTTTGGTTGAATTTACCAGTAAAGTTATCTGTCCTGGACTTTTCTTTGTTGGCAAGTTTCTGATTACTGATTCCATCCACTTATTTATTATTAATGTGTTCAGATTTTTTAATTCTTTATGATTAAGTTTTGATAGCTTATATTTTTCTAGAAATTTATCCATTTTTTCTAGGTTGTACAATTTGTTGGCACATATTGTAGTTGACTCTTATGATCTTTTGTATTTCTGTGATACCAGTTGTAATAGCTCCTTTTTCTTTTCTAATTTTATTTATTTGAGTATTCCCTCTTTTTTTCTTGTTAAGTCTAGCTAAGGTTTATCTATCTTTATGTAATCGTAAAAAAACAAAAACAAAACCTGGTCTTAGTTTCATCAATTTTTTTCTCTTGTCCTTTTAGTCTCTATTTTATCTATTTTCACATGGATTTATATTATTTCCTTCTTTCTAATAACTTTGGGCTTAGTTTGTTATTATTTTTCTAGTTCCTTGAAGTAAATTCAGGTTGTTTATCAGTATAAACTTTCCTCCTAGAACTGCTTTTGCTGCATGACAAAACTTTTGTGCGTTGTGTTTATATTTTCATTTGTCTCAATACATATTTTTTTATTTCTCTTTTGACTTTATTTGACCCATTTGTTTTTTTGATAGCATGATGTTTAATCTACACATATATTAATTTTCCAGTTTATTACTTGTAATTTCTAGTTTCATACTATGTGGCTGAGAAAATATATTTGATATGATTTCAGTCTCTTTAATTTTATTAAGACTTGTTTTGTGGCCTAACATATCATCTATCCTTGAGAATGTTTCATTTGCACTTGAGAAAAATGTGTATTCTGCCACAATTGGATGGAATGTTCTCTAAATGTGTGTAGTTACATCTAGTTTAACATGTACTTTAAGTCCAACATCTCCTAATTGATTTTATGTCTAGAAGATCTATCTATTGTTGAAAGTTGGGTATTGAAATCCTCTACTATTGCTGTAATGCTGTCTATTTATTCTTTCAGATCTATTAATATTTGATTTATATATGTAGGTGGTCTGTTGTTGGGTGGATATATATATATATGTATATATACTTATACATATACACACACACACACACACATACACACATATACACATCATTTATCATGATATAACAACTTTCATTTTCTTTTCTAGAGTCTTTGTCTTAAAGTCTATTTTGTCTTCTCTGAGTATAATTATACTTCCTTTCTTTTGGATTCTATTTGTACTTGAATCTTTGTATTGGTTCTGTACATTAAATAAAATAGCCATCTCTTCCAACCTTGGCAGAGTGGTCTCATGTAGTAAATAAAGGTGATCAATCAGCCTACCCCCCACTCCTGGTTGTCATTTAATCTTTTATGATTGTCCAAGCTCCTGTCCTTGTTCTTTTCTTTTTAAAGATATATTCATTGTTGGCAACAAATTCTTTTTTTAAAAAAATATTTATTTTATTGTTTTTGACAGAGACACAGAGACAGAGAGATGAGAGAAGGGGGAATCCAGAGCAGTCTCCATAGTTGTACATCATCACTTTTTGACACAGTTTTGTTCTACACAGGTGGGTGGGGGCCATACAGGGTGGAAGCCAGGCTGGGGTCCTCCTGCATAGGGGACATACCCCATGACCTGGGGTCCAAGCCAGGGGATTCCCACATGGGAAACTTGCTCTGGGCACAAACCAAACTGGGGGCCTTTCACATGTGATGCACAATGGGTCTACACAGGCTGTGGCCAGGATTCGATCCTCATACCTCAGGGCTGCAAAGTGAGCTCTTAACTCCCTGAACCATCCTGGCTTTCCTCATCCTTGTTCTTAGTGGCTTCAGTAGTTGAGGCCACCAACTCCCTAAAGGGGAGGGTCACATTCAGCACTTAGATGCAGGCTAGTTGGAAGCTGGACCTTCAGGCAGCAGCTAGAATGCATGTACCATAGTTAAGTCCCTTCCAAGGAGAAACTAGGAGGTGAACATTTTTGCCTGGACTCTGCATTGGTCATGGGTGTATAGCTGTGAAGTGGGCATGGGTGTGTGCTTGTGAGCCTGTCAAGAATTTCTTGTTTGTTTTCTATAGTTCTGTGGAACTCCTAAATGTAAGCACAATGACTGTCAGAGCCATGTGATAGGGGGATCCATCCCTCCAGTGGCAGCTACAAAAGCTGGGGTGTAGATGTTTGCACATGCTCCTTCCAGGGAGATACTAGTAACTTGGTTGGGGTGGGCAGGAGGGTAATGTATGCATGTACACAGGCTTCCCTTTTCTTTAAGGAGGATGGCAGTAAATCCCTAGATTGTGTCCAATTGGAAGCCCAGCCTTGAGACAGTAGCTTTGGAATTATACAAATAAGCCCCTTTCAGGGAAAGACTAGGAGACAACTTTTTTTTTTCCTGCTTGCTCTCTCTGGGCTGGATGTCAGAGTGATAGCTGCAGGGAATTCTCCTGCCAATTAGTAACTGCTTTTCTGTTTATTACGGTGTTGTATATCTCATAGGCACAAGGCCTGTTGGCTTTCAAAACTAGGTATTTTGGGGCCTATCTCTTAGGTGAGAGTCTTAAAAACTGAGACATTTGATATGAGTTCCAAACCCTTCACTCCCCAGGGAGAAATTGGGAGTTGTATGGCACTGTGTTTGTAGGATTTATGATGAGAATGTGTCAGTATTTCCTATGCATTTTAATGTGGGTATTTTCTTGTTCATCCAATATGTATAAGTCACTCGGCTAGTTTCTAAAACTCTTTCAGAAGGAATTGCCCCATGTATAGTTACTCATTCAATATATCCACAGGAGAAGAGAAGTTCAGGAGCCACCTACTTCACTATCTTTAAAGACCACCTCCCAATATTTAAATATCTTCTTTCAAATAATTAAATTGAAGGACTGATTTAGACTATCAGAACATATAAATGCAAAATATATGCAATATCTAAGACACTAAAATGCACCATCAGATGGAAAACAAATGGTTCATTTAGATCATTCAGCAAGATAGATTCAATGTATTTTTAATGTAGTCAGATGTCTAATTTGAGAACCTCACCCACAGAGATGCATGATAATTTAAATAAATTATACATATATGCTTAATTTTAGTTAGAGAAGTCTTAGGAGCCTATTTTATGTCTATATTTAAATAATTTTCATTTGTGAGAATGTAAGGAGGCATTTCATCCTAAAGAAACATAGTATATTTTTGTATATATGACCTGAATGGTTCTCTTTTTCTTTTCCATTGTCATTTTTAATTTTCCTATTACTTAGTAAAAACATTTTTTTTAGTGAAGAATTTGTAAATTGAGGCTTGAATATAAGAGGATATTTATATACAGTTATTAACATGTCATTTTCTTTTTTTTTTTTTTAAGATTTATTGTGTTTGACAGAGACAGAGAGACAGAAAGGGGAGGGCCCAGAACAGTCTCCATAGTTATATGTCATCAGTTTTCAACATAGTTTCATTACACACATGTGGGTGGGGGCTGTGCATTGTGAGCTGGGGGACAAGAATTGAACTGGGGTCTCCTGATGGGAAGCATATCCCAGTTGATCATATGGGTCTGCATGGGCCAGGACTGGGACTCGATCCTCAGTCCCCAGTGCTGTAAAGTAAGAGCTTAACCCTCTGAGTCATTTTGGCCTCCCCAAAATAAGTCTTTAAAGCAATCTGTAAACACCATCTAAAGTGTGAATGTGATATGCTGCTTTCATTCATTGGATTTGATAGTGACTAGAAACCAGGTGATATATGAATTACCCAATCAAACAGTATATTTTGTTTATTTCCTAAGACACTTTGATAGCCAAATGTAGAGGGTATAAGCTTCAGCCTGAGGCATTTAAAATATTTTTGAAAACTTGAGACATAAATCTGTGAAAGTATAAATGAACAGAATAAGAGTTTACTGAATATAACTGACAAACACTATTATAAGAAGAAATATAATCAATCAAAGATGATTCATAGAGATGGCTTTTCAGATTATTAAAAAACATCTTTTAAGTATAGAGAAAATGAAGAAGTAATCAGTAAGCTAGTACAGGTTTATTAAAAAAAAGACTAAGTCTTTTTCTTTCTTCCTTTATTTGTTTTTGCTTGAGTTCCTATGCTGTAACAAGGTGTAACAGAGTCAGGATATCTGGATTTCTATGAGGTATTTCAGAAGATTTCTCTTAGTATATACAAGGATGGGCTGATAAGTTTTGCCTCAACTGGAATACATTTTTTTATATTAGACATATCTGGATATAACTGGTTCTTTGTAGTCACATGGTATCTCCTCGTTATCATTCTTGATCTTGTACACACAGATGCTGACGTTTTTCACCCAGTGCACATCAAAATGGATAAGTGTTCAGATGTTTTGTTTGAATGGGATGCTATTGTTAAATTCTTTTTTTATTTTATTTTATTTTTTATTTATTTATTTAGACAGAGGAGAGAGAGAGAGAGAGAGATACAGAGACAGGGAGAGAACTGAACTAGGGGAGCTCCCAGTTCAGCATATGGTTCCGCACGGGCCGAGGCCGGGATTCGATCCACGGTCCCCAGCGCTGCAAAGTGAGCGCCTAACCCACTGAGCCATCCCGGCTTCCCCTTAAATTCTTAACAGCAGAAAAAGTTCCTTCAATTTTTTTGAAATTTTGGAAAAAGAAGGTGAGGACTTTTTAAAGAAGATTATTACAGATGAAGAAACTTGAGTCCATCATTATGACCCTGAGAACAAAAGGCAGTCCATGGAATACTGCCTTAAGGGATTGCCTTTCTAGGCGAGGCCTGAGTTTTGAATTTTTTCAGCTGAGGACATCACTTATGGTGGTATTCCTTGGACTGCTTTTTGTTCTCAGGGTCCTCATGATGAACCCAAGTTTCATCACCTGTAATGATCTTCTTTAAGAAGTTCTCACCTTCTTATTCAAAAAAATTGAAGAAACGTTTTCACTGTTAAGAATTCAGTTATAGCACAGAATGTCTGCATACTCTTCCATTTTGATGTGCCTTGGGTGAAAAATGTAAAGCATATGCATGTGCAAGGTCAAGAATGATGGAGGGGAGATACCACGTGACTACACAGAACTAGGTATATCCAGATATGTGTAATGTAACAAAAAATATTACAGTTGAACAAAATTTATCATCCACCCTCATAAATAAAAAATAGAAAACTATGGGTTTTATTCAGGGAAATATACATTTAGTCACAATAATTTACTGATTAATAGGTTAGTTAAAGCCTAGTTGTTAATACTTGAACACAAAATGTAGGAGGTGTGTACAAGACAAAATTTTCAGCCCTACTCTCTTTAACATATTTTTCTGCAAATTATTGACATGAGTGGTGTAGATGATAGGAGATAAAATTTGCAAATAATCAGAGCTTAAAAAAATCATGAATGTATTAGATGACTGAAATAGGTTCCAAACTATCTGGACTGGCAGGAATGGAAAAAATTTAACAAGAACAATTTTATCAGGAATAAGTTGAAACTTGTGATCTTGTAGTAAGAAAACCACACAAAATCTGCCACTGCCTAAAATTGAAAACCTTTCAACTACACAAACAGAATTCACATAACAGAGGAGTTACCTTTCAGCAGTAGCTCAAGTGAAATAGTCTTAAGGTTTTGTTCGAATATAACCCCAATAGGAGTTAATAGTGTGATAATGGTAATAAAAAGCTAGTATGATCTTGGACTGTGTCACTGTTTTTCAACCTTTTGTCATTATGATCCCTCTAAAAAATTCTTTTAGAAATTTTTTCCCCTAATCATTTCTCTAATAAAATGTTAATGGCATAGATATATTGCATATCTATTAATGTACTATACCTATGTCTATGCTTTATACATAAAAATAGTAATTTTTTTCCCACAAAAAAACAATTTTTACTCTCTTGTAAGCAACATCATCCTCACTGAGAACACTCAGGCTTTATTAATAAAGAAAACTCTAGAATAGGCATGTCTAACCTGTGGCCCAGAATGGCTTTGAATGTAGTCCAACACAAATTCTTAAAACATGAGATTTTTTTTACATGTTCTTTTAAAGCTCATCAGCTATTGTTTGTGTTAGTACCGTATATTCTATGGGTGGCCCAAGACAATTCTTCTAATGTGGCCCAGGAAAGCCAAAAGATTGGACAGTGCTTTTCTAGAATGAAAGAAGGAAAATTTGTTGTTCTTATCCATGTTTAAAATAATGTGTTCACTTCTGAATACTACACTTTAAGAAGCCAGAAGAGTAATTGGAATGATATGACACAAAGACTTTGAAAGGACAGGGAAGGGTTTTTTCTGGGGAAAATAAAACTAAAGGTATCCTTATACCTATCTTCAAATATATGAGTTGCCATTGTATATCAGAGGGACTTAATTATTGAACAGTTGTTATTGGATAAGATATTTTGGCTAAATATTATAATAATTACCTAGTCCAAACTACCCAAAGATGAAAAAGTTTGTTTCATTCATAATAATTTTGTGTGTCACTTCATGCACTAAATGTGGTGGATAGATGATGAAGATTCAAACCCTAAAAGGACTGAATGAACTTAGTATCTCTTTTATTTCTGGTTCTGTTATACTGGACAGAAGGAGATGAACCAAACCTTGAAGGAAAAGATAGATTTAGATAAGCTTAGAGAATATTATACTCCAAAGTAGACATTCTAGCCTTTTAGACATTGAAATTAGTACATACAGACTTGGCTTCTGCTATCTGCTTTGTCCAAAATTCACTGTTTGGCCCCAGCAAGTCACTGATGTTCTTACCTGCACTATATTGGATTTAACTTAGATTACATCTATCTTTTTCAGTTTTGGAAATTTAGGATTCTATGATTCAGTAATTTATGGTAGACAGATGCTGTTTTTATTGTTCAATTTTTGTCAGCAGCTTAAGAAATCCATAAAGTACTTGTGAATTATAAACTACCCAACTGGGATGGTTAAGTTGTCATATGTGATAAAGTGTAATTTTAGGAGATAGAATGGAGAGAAACTTTATTAACCAGAAGAGTTATTTTATGATAAAAAATAAAAGTTACTATTATATAAATACATTGTTAGTCTTTCATTACTGTCTTTTCATAGTTGGGGGGTCTTTTTTTTACATCCAGAATGTTAGGCATATAAGGTTTCTCTAGACAGATGTGGCATTACTGGCCTTTGCTGGCATTGAAATAGGTAGGTCAGGGAGATCAGAGAGAGTTTATAAAAATCTGTCAATTAAATTTTTCAAACTCATCACTGTGTAAAGATTATCAGATGCTGACTAAGTGGAAATGTAAGCCTATGCACAGTGTCTGAAATCAACATGTATATTTAAAAAATTAGGGGGAAGCTGGGATGGCTCAGCGGATTGAGCGCTCGCTTTGCAGCCCCAGAGACCAGGGATCGAATCCTGGCTCTGGCCCAGTTGGACCCATGTGCTGAACTGGGGTGTGCTCCCAGTTCATTTCTTGCCGGGGCCTATGTGGGAGGCTCCCAACCTAGTTCCTGCCCCGTGCAGCCCCGTGCCCACCTGTGGAGTGAAACTATATGGAAAACTAATGCTGTCAACTATGGAGACTGCTCTGGGCCCTCCCGCTTCTCTCTGTCTCTCAGTCTAAAACCAATAAAAAAAAAAAAAATCTTAAAAAAAGAAAATTAGAATAAAATGTGTGGGTTTTGCATATCTGGATATTGCTATTTAAATCACAACATAGACAGGGTTTTTTTGTGTAAACTACCAAAAGAGTTGTTGTTGTTGTTGTTGTAGTTATTGCTGTTAGTATTATAGTAGGAATAGTGGTAGTGTTTGTTTCGTTTCTTAGCCTCAGTTTCGCACCCTAAAGTATCTGGCAGCTCTCTAGTGCCTACATTAGCTGTGAAGGTTTGGTGACTATAACATAATTGATTATACCCCATAAACTATTACTACTGCCCCCACCCCCCTTAGTCTAACTTTGCTTATATTTTATTCCTGTGAGTTCAAATACACTTCATGAGCTGCAAAGACATAAAAGTTATGTGACTGGGGAGAATAGGGAGGTTGTGAAGCTGCACCATGACATGATGGAAAGAAAACATTTTATGTTGGCCTTGTGACCTTACAGAGGGTCACTTAGTCTGTTTCCTTACCCCTAAGGCAGAATGACAGCATTGGCCCAGTTAATTTTTCTTACATAACTCTTAATCCTCAATGTGTATTGGAATCACTGAGAGAGTCCTTACAAGATAGAGATACCTGTGCCCTAAAGTAGTTTGTAGGAAGGCCTGAATCTTTTTTTCTTTTCTTTTCTTTTCTTTTCTTTTCTTTTTTCTTTTCTGTTCTTTTAGGTCACCCAAATGTATATTCAAGAATGAAAATTAAAGCTGTATAGTATTATTTTGAAGAAAGTATTTGAACAATATTGACAAATGAGTATTTCCCAAAGGAAAACATGCGTGATATGTTTTTCATAGGATTTTTCTTCCTCTTAATTGCAGAGTCCTAGTTGATTGCTATGTTCTGTACCTGACCAGGAGGAGTCAGGGGAGACAACACTAGATGATTTCTCTTAGTTAAGAGCCATGTTTCTAGATTCTAGGCTTGTAGTCATGTTTCCAATAATGACCAACCTGCACTGATAGTTCTCCAAAGGGCCTGGTGAGGCCCAAACTGCCAAACCAGCCTTATCCAATCTCACAGCAAGATCAGAGGGCAAGAGCTGCTCCTCTTTGCACAGAGAAAAAGGCCAATATCTGTGAAGACTTTCACTAGTTAATAAACTCCAAATATTCCCTCAAATTATTCCTTTATGGCTGGTAAATTTAGGGTCCCTAAGCTATGTTCAAATGTGTGCCTTGGTTAGTGCGCTAAAGCTGCTTGACACTTTTTTTTATAACTGTTTGAGATGTGGCAGGGTGAAAGTATCATGGAATTTTATTTTATTATTCAATGTCAACCCTATAAATATTCATAGAAAAGTGTCTAGGGGAGATTAAACTTCTGATAAGTATTCAACAGGACAAAGAATAAAGATTAATCTTTTATATAAAAGATTAACCTTTTTTATATGATAAAAAATTAATATAAAATATAAAATTAGTACCAAAGACATTTGGTAGAACAGGCATAGGTTGAATTTGTATGTTGAAATGACTATACAAGTTGGAATCATTTATTATGGGGAAAAAAAGATGAGCTAGCAAAGAAAGCCACTTCTTAAGTTGACAGAGGAGAGAATATAAAAGTAATAGGAGCTTTTGTACAACCAGAAAAGTTGTTTGGGTAACTAATGGTAATAAAAAAAATGTTTAATTTATGGTATAATACTCATTAATTTTTATATGAGACTATGTAAGTATTGATAGTTTTCTGGCTTTTAGATTATACCTTTTTATTTATTTTACTCAATTTGAGCATTCACTGATCTGAAGACACTGAATGAAGTTGATATATGAAATTGAACTTTGTTTAAATTTTGGTAGTTTATGACTGATTTATTGATTCCTTTTTTTTTCTCAATACTTGTAGTAGAAAAAAAAAACAGACTAAATATTAATCCTCTTAGAACTTAGTGTTCAGTAGAGAGATAGAAAACTAGACAGATAATTTTATGGATTTATAGTATTTCAAGTGGTATTAGGGCTACTGTGAAAAATAAGGCAGGAAAAGGGGTTCTAGAGAAGAGTTCCTTTTCTAAGAAAATAAAAGTTTAACAGAGAATATCTTAGAGCTAAGTGAGTATTTTTGCAGGGAACTAAAGAGGGAAGGAGGAAGAGAGGGAGGGAGGGAGAGAGAATGAGTTAGAATACTATGAAGGTTTCTGGGACAAATTTAGAGAAGGAGGGCTCTCTAACATGGGAAAATGGGAAGAGTAAATTTTGAATCATGCAAAAGAAACAGTGTTTATTGGTTTGGAAGATAATAGGATGATGGGGATGGGGGAATTTAGGTCATTGTAAAGATTTTACCACCCTCTTAAAGAAAGGGAGTGACTAGAGGGCTTTAGGCTAAGAAGTAACATGAGTTGGCTTTTTCACAGGATGGTTCTGGCTGCTGTGTTGAGGATAGATTGTAGTAAGACCCGGTACATGGAAACTTATCAGGAGACTATTGTAATGGTTTAGATGAGATGTGCTATGGGCTTGGATCAGAGTTGTGGCAGTAGAGGTGGTAAGAAGTAATGAGCTGAAAAGATTTTTCTAGTGGATTTGATGTGGGGTGAAGAGAAAAAAGAGGAAATGTGACTCCATAGATATTTGCATTTGAACAGTTTTAAGAATGAAGTAGCCATTTTTGAGATATAGAAGGCTATGGAAGCAATATATTTGTAGACTTTATCAGGCATTTGGATTTGGATATGCTAAGTTTGAGATGTCTGTCCAAAATTCAAATAGAAATATCATGTGTTCCCTAAAAGATAAGTTGAAGTCCTAATTCCAAATCCCTCAGAATGCAACCTTGTTTGAAAATAAACTCTTTAAAAACATAAGTTAAAATGAGGCACTATTGAAGTAAGATGGGCCCCTAAATCAATATGAGTGGTGTCCCTATAATAAGACAATCATGTGAAGACACGGACCTATAAGGAGAACACTATGTGATAATGAAGACAGAAATTGGAATTTTGTACCTATAAGTCAAGAAATGCCAAAGATTGCTAGCAAGGCACCAAGAACCAAAAGTAAATAAAGAAAAATTTTTCTATGAATTTCAAAGGCAGCATGACCCCCCAGTACCTTGATTGTGGACTTATAGCCTCCAGAACTGTGAGATAATATACAAGTGTATGTATTGTTTTAGGCCACCTACTTTGTGGCATTTTGTTACTGGTAGCCCTAGGAAAATAATACAGAGAGTAAGGTGAATAATGAGAGGTTATCATTGGATTCAGCTAAGTGGAGTTATTGGCAAACTAGACAGGGACTGTTTTAGTGGGGCACATGGGTGAAAATCCTGATTGGAATGGGTCTAAGAGAAGAAAAAAGATAGAATGAATTGGGAGCAGTAAGTATAGGCAAAACATTTAGGCTATATTTCTGTGAAGAAAGAAATGAAGAAATGAGATCATAGCTGAACCTTCCTCCTCTTCATCCCCTACTTCTCCTTCCCTCCCATCTTCTCTCCTGCTCCTTCTCTTTCTCTTCTCCCCTCCTCTGTTCTCTCCCCTCACCATTTTTCTTCCTTACCTTTCTCCCTCCCTCCCTCCTTTCCTTCCTTCCTTCCTTCCTTCCTTCCTTCCTTCCTTCCTTCCTTCCTTCCTCTTTCTTTCTTTTTTCTTTCTCTCTTTCTTGATGAAAATAATAGTATATGATTAAATAGTGATGGAAATAATATTTAGAGAAGAAAAGGGTGGTTTTGGCAGAGGGACAGGCAACAATTGTAGGAAAAAAAACCCAGAGAAGCAAAATGAGATTTAGTTCATGAAAGGAGGGGCTGACCTTAAATAGGACTGAAATGGAAAGAAGACAGACTCTGTGGCCACAGATATTGGGGGACAAGGGGAAATAGATGTGATGATAATATATGGAAAATCTTTTCCAGTTGCTTCTTTTTATCCATGAAAGGGGAAACAAATTTACCTGCAAAGACAAAAGACAATGGTAGGCTGTTACATATTTGAAAGAAAAGTTAGAGTTTGGTCATCTAAGTGAGCGAGAAAGTTCCAAGGAGATGGAGTAGGATCTTCAGATCTGCACTTAGTGGTCATGAATTTCAAAACCAGTCAGAAAATTTGGTGTGTTTTGTTATTGTAAGAAATGATTTATTTAATATTGTTTTATATACCAAATACTTTTATTATTATAAGAACTTAAGATAGCAGTAGTTCAATATCAGAATTTATGGATATGCATTTTTCCTATGAATAGGATTGCCAGATAAAATATAGGATACCTTGTTAAATTTGAATTTGAGATAAACAATGGATAATTTTTTAGTATATGCTCCTTAACTTGCTAAAGTTCATGGATTTTCCATCTGCAAGTATAGAGTCACTTGTGGTGGTTGAAGTCATATTCATTTCTGTATATTCTGATATGGTAGGCAGTGCACCCCTATTTTAACCAGACTTTTTGGAGCTGTATGATTTTCACAAACTAATTTCTGCACTGAATTGTAAATCTTCCAATCTTGATTTAACTATTTAATGTTTTTGCTGGGAAATAATATAAGAAGTTGATGCACTTAAATATCTTACTTTGCTTCTCTTCCATCTCTCAGTTACCCCACTGGCAGACTCTCAGTGATTTTATGTTAATCCTCTCAGTGATAAAGGCGATATCAACAACCATCAGGCTAATAAAAGTGAGCCTTCTAGTAATGGTGGTCAAGGTGTTCATCATTTTTGTTTTTCCTGCTGCATTTATCAAAACTCTGGAGAAAATGCAGTGTCTTTTTGTCCTTAAAGGCTTAATTTTTCTGTCTTTGAAGTTATTTTTGACCAGTATAAATGTTTGTTTTGTTTTGCTTTTTTTAAGATTTATTTTTATTGTTTTTTGACAGAGAGAGAGACAGACAGAGAGATACAAAGAGAAGGGTGAGGGCCCAGAGCAGTCTCCATAGTTGACAGCATTAGATTTCCATATGGTTTCACTCCACAGATGGGCACAATGCTGTGCAGGGCAGGGACTGGGCTGGGAGCCTCCCTCATAGGCCCTGGCAAGAACTGAACTGGGGGCACATCCCAGTTCAGCATATGGATCCACGTGGGCCAAGCCTGGGATTCGATCCTTGGTCTCCGGGGCTACAAAGCAAGTGCTTAACCTGCTGAGCCATCCCAGCCTCCCAATATAAATGTTTTAACAGGATTAAAAATAAAAAGGCATTAGAGCCTTAAATTAGAGGAATTGAAATTAGTGACATGAATGATCTACTAGGACTGATCCAATTGTTCAGTATTAAAAAATATGTATTTTCTGGTTCAGTTAGTTCTTAAATAACAATTATTATAGCTATAATTTATTCTGTATTTACTGTGTACTAGGCACTGTGCTGAACATTTACCATATTAAGTTCTAACAAAAACATACCATAATAAGAATTCATGAATCCGTTCAATAAATATGAGTTGCACGAAGCCTTGGGAATAGTAGTGAATAAAAAATACTAAAATCCCTGACCCCATCTAGTTTATATTATAAGGGGTAAGAGGCAATAAACACAAATTAATTCAATAAGATATATGGTGAGAAATGCTTTGGACCAAAGTAAAGCAGGAAATTGGGATTTAGGATAATGGGACTAGAGGTCAATTTTAGATAGGGAGGTCAAGGAAGACTTTAATTAATGGTTGAGCAAAAACCTCAAGGTTGTAAAAAGTGATATAAATGAGTATATGATCACTTGAGGATAAAGCATTCCAAGGATAGGGCACAGCATCTACAAAGGCCCTCAGGGGAACAGCATACCTGGCAAGTTGAAGCAATAGCCAAGGTATTTGGAGTAGAGTGAGTGAAGGGGAGATGAGCAAAGACTCAGTTAAATAGAGGGAGTGGTACCACTTATGGCTTTGCAGACTATTGTAATAACCTTAGTTTTTACTCTGAATGAAATGGGAAGACATTGGTGGTATTGAATGGATAAGTGACCTAATTTAACTTTAATTTTGCCTGTCTGACAATTAAGAATAGACTTCTAGGGAACAAGTGAGGAGGTAGGAGGGCCAGATTGAGGGCTGTTAACAATATGGTGAGAGATGCAATAATCTAGGATGGCAATAGGAAGAAGAGATGGTGACAAGTATTTGGATGCTGGACATATTTTGAAAGTAGAACTGTCAGAATTGTTGAGTTTTGAGTGAAGGATATAAAAGAGATAAGGTTGATTCCAAAGATTTTACCTGTGTATCAGGAGACCAGGAGTTGCCCTTAACTAAAATGAGGGAAACTGCAGGAGGAACATATTTGTCAGGGAAAACTATGAATTTTGTTTTGAAGATGAATTTAAATTTCCATTAGACAGCCAAGTAGAGATGTCCAGTACAAAGCTGGACATACAAATCTGGAGATTGGGCTACGGATATAAATTTGGGATCTTTATTTAAAGCAATGATATTGGGTATTATAAAGGAATTAGTGAGAGTAGATAGGTAAAAATTTAGATCTAAGGGCTGCACTCTGCAGCAATCCAATGTTAAAAGTGGAGAGAAGTAAACAAATTAGACTGGAGAAAATTCAGCAAATCATAAAACGAACTAGAGACAAATTTGAACCCAGGACCATGGGTGCCTCTAATTTCTATGGTCTTAAATACTATTATACATGGCTACATTTTATTATTTTAACTACTAATCTGTATTATTTCAAGGTTCTACTACATTTCTAGAAAAAATTGCTAATTGGCACCTCAGGTGCTTGAATGAGTTAACACTCTTCAATAAATAAATAAATAAATAAATAAATAAGATGAGAAAAGTAATGGACCTTGAGAGCTTTATTTTGTATGTCAAGCATTATGCCTAATTCATTGTACATAATTCAATTGTACAAATGTATCTCATTTAATCCTTGTTTTAGGTATTATGTTTCACACTTTGCATAAGAAGAATTCGAGGTCAGTAGAATTTAAAAACTTCTCAAGTTTATTAGGTTTTTAAGAGTCAAAGTTGGAATTTCTGCCCACTTCTCTCTACATTTCATCATCTATACCATTTTAATTCTAACCAAGAGAAAATTATTGTTGTACCAGGCAACATTGAAAAAAGTATAGTATATATCTGCAGTAATTATTTTATAAAAGAGGCACATTCCTCATGAGGATGATTCTTATGTCATCCTAAATAAAGCCAGCATCATATAATACATCATAAATAAGACGTGCTTGGATTAAATTTAGAATAAATTTTCTATATATTCACATTTTCTTGTCAGGAGCCCTTTGTCACCAACCACTGAACCTAAGGTGGTGAGTTGGTCAATAATCTCAAGACTCTACCTTATAAACCTTGCCTCACTAGAACAGCTCTTAAAACTATAGCACTTTGAAAGTTGTCCCTAAGGGATTATGGAGGCCCCAGTCACCTTTAGAATTTTGACTAGATGTTTGGAGCACATCACAAGGTAACCTTTCCCAACTGCCTTATGAATCAAAACTCTCAATTAAAAGAATATAAAACACTATTTTGGGCATCTCAGAGGAGAATTACACTGGTACCTTGAGGTATGAACAGAGAAAGAGCTTTTCTACTCTTTTTAGCCAATATTTAGTCACCAGCTATATAGGCCAATGGGTAGGGAAGATCCTGGAACCCTAGTGCAGTGGTCCCCAACCATCGGTCATGAACCTGTTAGGAACTGGGCAGCATAGCAGGAGGTGAATGGTGGGCAAGAGAGTGAAGTTTCATCTGTATTTACAGCCACTCCCCATGCTCGCATTACTGCCTGAGTTGCACTTCCTGTCAGATCAGTGGTGGCATTAAATTCTCATAGGAATGTGAACCCTATTGTGAATTGTGCATGTGAGGGATCTAGGTTGCATGCTCCTTATGAGAATCTAATGCCTGATGATCTGAGGTGGAGCTGAGGCAGTGATGCTAGCGCTGGGGAGCACCTATAATACAGATTAACATTAGCTGAAAGGTTTGACTGCACACAGACCAACTGCTTGCAGATTCATATCAAAATCCTATCAGTGAATGACAGGTAACAATTAAGCTGCATCTGGTGGCAGGCTTTATAGTGGCAAATGAGTTGATTTATACTAGTTGTACAGCTGTATCTGGTGGCAGGCTTTATGTCAGAATCCGACACTTATTTTAGTCTGCATGTGTCCCACTCATTATTTTATTTACCACTTTCATCTGCACCTCTTTCCCACACTGCACACTTGTTTTGGTCACAGTTTTGGTAAGCCCACAAGCTAACTTAGCCAAAATGAATAAAAAGACAAACATCACTAGAGAACTTCTTTGAAAAGGGGGAGAGAACCAATGATGAAATGCAGAAAACTCTGAAGCTGCCAACTAAAGAAAGCTGCATTTACAAGAAATACCAAGTCCTACTGAAATTATGGGTTCATTGCTACAGGTGATTCATTTTTCTGCAAGTCCACTTTGTACAATATGTGGTGACTGGCTATCCAATGAAGCCATGAAAACTTCAAAACTGCTTTACCACATGGAGACCAACCACCCGGCATTAAAAGACAAGCCTTTGGAGATTTTCAAGAGAAAAAAGTAGAACGTGAAGAACAGAAGCAATTATTGAAGGCTGCCATTCATCAAATGTGTCTGCATTGAGAGCATCATTCTCAGTGGCTAACCGCAGCTAAGGAGCCCTTTACTACTGGTGAAGAGTTGATTCTGCCTGCTGCTAAGGACATTTGTCATGAACTTTTAGGAGAGGCTGTGGTTCAAAAGGTGGCATGTATTTCTCTTTCAGCTAGCACCACAACTAGACAAATTGATTAAATAGCAGTGGATATTGAGGCACAGTTGTTAGAGAGGATTAATGAGTCACAGTGGTATACAATCCAGGTTGCCAAGTCTACTGGTTGACAATAAGGCAATAATAATTTGTATTTGTGTAATATATATTTCAGGAGGTTGTACATGAGGATGTTATGTGTCCTTTTGTTGCCAACCAAAACCACAGATGCAGAACTATTCAAGTCTTTGAATGATTATGTATCAGGAAAACTGAACTGGTCATTTTGTGTTGGTATATGCACAACTTTCTGGTTTCACTACTCAGGTCAAGAAGGTCACTTCTGAATGTGAGTCTATGACTGTGTCATCCATAGAGAAATGCTAGCTAGCCAAAAATTCTCAACTTAACAACATTTTGCAGGATGGGATTAAAATTATCAGTCACATCAAAATACATGCCCTTAACTCACATCTGTTTGCACAGCTCTGTGAGGAGATAATTGCAGAGCACACACGTCTTCTCTTATACACAGAGATGAGATGGCTTTCTAAAGGTAGATCACTGGCCAGAGTTTTTGAGTTATGAGAGCCACTCTAGAGATTTCTTTTAGAAAAATAGTCACCACTGGAAGCACATTTCAGCGACACAGAATGAGTCACAAAACTTACTTGTGTGACATATTCAACCTGCTCAGTGAACTCACTCTGTCATTTCAGGGGAGAACAACTGTGTTCAAGTCAGCAGATAAAATGGCTGTTTCAATGCCAAGCTGGAATTATGGGCACAATGAGTGAACACTGGGTTTTTTGACATGTTTCAAACATTAGCAAAGATTTTGAAAGAGGCTGAATCAGGGCCTTCTTTCTCCCAGCTGGTGCATGATCACCCTTCTCAGCTTTCACTTGATCTTAGCCAAAAGGGTGAGAAGTGATCCCTATCTCAACTTTCAGAGGAGATTGAGTATTACTTCCTAACCACAAAAGACCTCCAAACTTGGCAGGAATGGATCTGCAACTCCTTTGTGAATAAGCCAGAGGAATCAACTTTGTTTATGCTAGATCAACTGCTTGAGATTGCAAATGAAGGTGGCCTTAAAAGTATGTTTGAGGGGAAGCCGGGATGGCTCAGTGGGTTGAGCGCTTACTTTGCGGCACCGGGGATCAGGGATCGAGTCCCGGCCCCGGCCCGTGCAGAACCACGTGCCGAACTGGGAGCCCCCCAGTTCAGTTCTCTCTCTGTCTCTGTCTCTGTATCTCTCTCTCTCTCTCTGTCAAAAAATAAAATAAATAAATAAATAAAATATATATATTAAAAAAGTATGTTTGAGACAACTTCAAATCTCTATATGTTCTAGGCTAAAGTCAAGGTGGAATATCCTGAGATCACCAGAAAAGCACCGAAAGCCTGCTTGTATTTCCAACATCCTGTCTTTGTGAAGCAGATTTTTTGGTAGTGACAGCAACCAAAACGAGATTGCAGAGTAGACTGTATATAAGCAACCCACTTTGGGTGTCACTGTCTCCCAACACCTCCAGATGGGACTATCTAGTTGCAGGAAAACAAGTTCAGAGCTCCCACTTATTCTGCATTGTGGTGAATTGTATAATTATTTCATTATGTATTACAATGTAATAATAATAGAAATAAAGTGTACAATAAGTGTAATGTTCTTGAATCATCCTGATATCATTCTCCACCCCTCCCTGGTCCAGAGACATATTATCTTTCCTGAAATTGATCCCTGGTGCCAAAAAAGTTGGGGACTGCTACCCTAGTGGATAGGCTAGTTCTCTCTTATCTCTTGGAATAAGGAACATTTCCATAATAAAATAATATTTGATTTCTAGAATTACATTATTTTTGTTTAATCAGCTAGTTTCCATGTGTTTATATATACCTTGAAAGTGCACAGTAAGTCTTCCTCTTTTCTTATGTCAACCAGTTCAAAAATATGGGGAGGCAAAGATCTTAGGTTCCAAGTTGACAAAACTTGAGCTCCCTCCAGAAATCTTTATATGGTTCTTTCCTTCATTTCATGTAAGTCTCTGAGAGACCTTCTCTGTCTCTATCTAAACAGTCTATCTCCTACTCAGTTTCTTTCCATGCCCTGCTTCAATTTTTTTTAATCATAAACCTAGCTGAATTAAACTATATATGTAAGTGTTTTCTTAATTATTATTTTTTGTATACCTACTTAAAATGTAAATTCTACAAGGGCAGGGAAGTTTTCTTGCTCAGTATCATTGCTCCCATTCTTAGAAGAGTTTCATTTCCAGTGTAGGTTTTCAATAAATGTTTGTTCAATGAATACCTGTTGAACGAGTAAAATAAGGAAAGGAAAGGGAACTGAAAGGGAGGGGAGGGAGGGGATGAGAAAGACAGAACTGCAAAAAAAAAAAAAAAAAGATGAAAATGGTTGTATTGTAGATGTGCAGGCTGCCTTCCATTTGCCAGCCCTATTCTTTTCCCAGTTGTTAGCGATTTTGATTTGATGTGTTAACTTTCAATGCTGTCACTTGATGTCCCACTCACCGGGTTTTCCAACAATATATTATAATATAGAAAATTATCCTCTTCCATATATTTTCAGTGGAGTGTAATTCTGCCACTGAATTGTTCAAGGATTAAAAAAATATATAGTGTTTTCTTCCGTACATTTTTAGTTACATATTCTTATTTATTACAAAAGTTAAATATTTATTTTTTGTTTCTTAATTGCTCATTCAGAAATAGTATCTCATAGAAATATAATTTTAGAACTGGATAGGATGTTAGTGACTATCTAATCCAGACCCAATTTTACAAATAAGTACATGGAGAGGGAGAAAAAGAGAGAGAGAGAGAGAGAAAGAGAGAGAGAGAGAGAGAAAGAAAGAAAGAAAGAGAGAATGATTTGTTAGTCACATGGTAACAAGTGACTGAAAGGGGACTCAAGTTCAGATCTTCTAACAAGTTACCAAGAATAAGGTGGAAGTTGTAAACAAAGCAAAGCGCAAATAAAAACAGTAATGTATTTCTCTCTATTCATCAGAAAAATTAATGTAAATTGAAAGGGATATAAATCTACATGATGAGTATATGCATCTCTATCTGTGTATAATATTACAGTTATTTATTGTCAAAATTTCTTATTGGATTTTCTTCCACTAATTGGTAAAAAATAGAAAGAAAGGGATTTGAATGTAAATATTTAAGTTGTGACATTGATTGCCAATTTTCTCCTCAAAATTGTTAATAACCAGGGCCTAATAGCGTGACTGTCTCTACCATACAACAGTTTTATAATGATTTTAAGGAGAGAATAAAACAATAATCTAATTTCCAAGTAGCAAAGTTATGGGGATATTCTTTAACATTATTTGGTGAACAGAACTGCCATACATTATGTTATTGATAACTGAATTAAAGTCTATATTCAATTATTAAATTAAAATTTATTAAAAAAAACAGGCATACAGTGGTTTATAAAGACTAAAATATGCAAGTATATTGTTCAGTAATATAGGGCTAGGTTGGGAGTTACAAAGATTACAGCTCCTGGAAAGGAAGACAAATGAAAGAAATAGATCCTGAAATAAATTTTAAAAATTGTCATTTGCTTCAAGATATGATGGTCATCATTGGAAGATTTACTGTACATTTTATCAGGTGCATGTGATGGCCAGGGATTGAGAGGGTTTGGCAGAATGGCTGTACCTAATTGTGGCATTTGAACACAGCACACAAACTAACTGAAGTCATCACATTGAAGAGCAGAAGAGAAAAAAATAACAAATTTGCTATGAGATCGAACATCAGGATCTGCAAGGAAGAATTCTCCAAGGCAGGCTAGGATCAAAACTTAAAATTTGCTATGTAGAACTTATAGAGAATACTAATCCTTTCAATGAAGCTGGCAGCCAAGTCAAGGCAAAAATGTTAAATAAAATATAGCATGAACTCTCTCTTGGCATCAGATCCAGGCAGAGACCATCTTGCTTCTTAGCAAGCAGTTTTTTCATTCTCTCTCCTGAGAGAGAAAAGAAAATCTTATCGAAATTGGCGTTACACCAGAAACACTGAGGTCTGTTCAGAAAAGAGTTTCAAAATCTCTTGTTCGAGCCTTTTGTATCAATGTACGAGAGCGTGATGTGTGAGACAAATATGGATTATATTTTAAAAGCTTCAAAAGGTTAATTTTGGCAGGAAAGAGTTTTACACTTGTGTGTAGAATATTTGCTTGCTCTTCGGAAGAGGCGAAAGTGTAAGCTAAAAGGTTTTTTTTCTCCTTTTCCTCTCTCCCACTCTCCTTCCTTCTCTTTCTCTCTTTTCTCCCCTCCCTCCCCCAGTCAGTTCTCCGCCCCCCCCCCCGTATTTTACTCTCTCTCTCATCTAAATTATTAGAATGTCTAAAGTAACTGAAAGCTCATATCTAACAGAGTTGGCATAGCATTACATATTATATCCAAATATTATTGTAACAGTGATCCAAATGCTTTATGTATGTGCCAAATGGTCTCACTCTGGGGAGAAAATAAAGTCAATGGTTATTGTGGGTTAATGTAAAGCACACCACAGGCTGACTTTCAGTATTAGGGTGTTGGACTCCATTTAGGCTGCCAGGCTGTCCTTGCTGTCCCTAGGCCTGAACTCCTTCCCAAGCCCTCCTTGCTGCAGCTCAAATTCCTCAGTCACCTGAACTTCACTTGTGAAGTTTTTTTTGGTTTTTTTTTTCCTATTTCACCCATATTTCTCATAGCTACAGCGATCTTTATTCTTTCCAGCTGAAACCTACCGCCTTGCAGCTTCTACGTGTTAGTTTTGTTTCTCCCCGAAGCTACAGGATATTAAAGTCTAATTCCTTTTCCATATGGCAACTATCAAAGTAGTGAAGTAATAGTTATTTGCTGCTGCTTGTCCTATTTAGGCAAAATATCCTCAATTATTATAAAATTCCTCATCATTCAGAGACTCTGGATACTTTGCTATCCTGCTCACTTTCCTTTGAACGTGACTCAGATGCCCTGTTCAAACTCTACCACTTCCTAGCTGCTTTATTCTTGGGATGATCAACTTCGCTTTGCTTTTGTTTCCTCATCAGAACATTGAAAATAGTAATAGTACCGACTATCTGTGTATTATAATTCATGTAAATAATTAAAATGGGGATGCTGGGATGGCTCAGCAGGCTGAGCAGGCTGAGCACTCATTTGTAGCCCTGGAGTCTGAGGCTTAAATCCTGGCCCTGGCCCATGCAGACCCATATGCTGAGCTGGGGTGTGCCCCCAGGTCGGTTCTTGCTGGGGCAAGTTTCCCATGTGGGAAGTCCCTGGTTTGGCCCCCACCCTGTGTATGCTTCCCATGTGGGAGGCCCTTACCTTGCTGAGGCATGCCTCCCACGTGGGAGGCTCCAGGCTGGATTCCTGCCCTGTGCCACCCTGCGCTCATCTGTAAAATGAAAGTATATTGAGAACTAATGATGTACAACTATGAAGAATGCTCTGGCCCTCCCCCTTCTCTCTCTCTCTGTGTCTGTCAAAATCAATAAAAATAAATCTGAATTAAGAGACAATATCACTAGTACTCAATAAGTGTTTACTACTACAATTTCTATGGCAGATAAAACCACATCTTTATTTTGGTGAGTGTACTTCTATGAATTAATACTATTCTGTTGGATGGTATTTAGCCTAAAGTTAGTCAATACTTCTATAACATTAATGTAGTATGTGAATGTACATATTATTACTTCAAAAATTGTACACTTATATTTCTAACTCAAAACTATTGGGACTTCAGTGTTTCTTGACAATTTTTCTATAATTCCCAATCAGTTTTCTCCCTCAGATTCTCTACAGTTGTTCTTTCAAACCCATTCTTAACCCGCTAAACCTTGGATTTTACTGTTCCTTCCTCACTATCAGACATCTTTTCTTTCAATGAGAAAATCAAAGCCATTGGACAGCCACCGGTTCTTCATTAGTCTATCACCAAGCCTTCATTCACGTCCATGCTTTCCTTCATTCTGTCCATTCTGGAATTTCTCCCGTTCACAGAGCAAACCTCAGGGGAATCCCTCCACCTTCCCTGTTTCCATCCCAGGTACCTTGCTATCCTTAGTAATTAAAATTTCTCTTGCCTTTACGTTCACCATCTTTCTCTCTTCCTGATTCTTTTCATCAGAACTAAAGTGTTCACATATTATTCTGACTTAAAAAATACTTGGTATGGTTTATTACTCTAATGTATATATGTCATGCTTCAGAAAAAGGAGGCATGTCTTTTTAATCAACATGGAAAATGTCTTTAAAGATGTAACTGCACTTGTTTCTACTTCTTACTTTACCTACCACCTGCTTCTTAATGTACTATAATGAAATTTCTGCTCTAGCCTGTATTAAATGTGTTAACAATATTTTCCACTTACTGTTTGGTCTCTCGCTCTACAAACACTCTTTTCTCTTGACACCCATTAAGACGCACTCTCCTGGCTTTTCTTCTACCACTCTCGCTGTTTCCTATTAGTCTGCTCTGTGGATGTGTTTCTTTTGCCTGTGTTAATGTTCTTTAAAATTCTGTACTAGACACCTCTCAAAGAGAACTCCACGCACCCTCTCAGGGCAAGCTCATCTATCCCTATAACTTAAAAATCTAGCTATGTGCAAATGGATCTCAAGTACATATTCCCCATTTGTTGTTTTATTTTGTCTCTTAAAGTACCCAAAAGTCAATGTGCCCATGGGTAGAACTTGCCATGTCCCCTTCTAATGTCACTGCCCAGCCTGTGCCCTTTTCTCTCTTACCTTGCAGTAAGTAGTATCTACATTCAGCTGGCTAGCCAGACAAGGCTGGGGACCATCATTGCCTTTCTTCAATACGTTTTATTCTATACAACTAGACTAATTCTTGTAATGTACACATCTTAAGTTGTCAGTGACCTCCAGAAAACTTTCCAGTGGTTCCCCATTGCACCTAGGATAATTTTAAAATAAGAGTCACTTGTCTCCAATTTTTCGGTAGCATTCACATGGTCAGCTCTTTCCTAAAGGTACTGTCTGCAAAATACAGAGCTATTTGTGCAGATTATTTCTATATGATGGTATATGAGTCATTAAGTTCTGAACTCATGTGGAACTCCATGACATTAGTTCTTTCTGATGTTTATTTTATCCTCTTTTGTGAGAAACTCATTCCCTGTGGCAGTTCAGAGTGATTTGCCACAGAGCTTTTGAAGAACATGTCACTGAGATAGCACAGAGGTCCCAACCCCAGACCAACTGAATCAAAATTCTGAGGAATAGACACAGGCATAAGTCCTTTATAAGAACCTTCTGTTGATTCTCATGAGATGCCAGGGTATAAAAGACGCTGGTTGACAATCGCTAATCTGGGGGAGAATGCATTAAAAGCAGTGTGAATGGGATGGAATCATGGCACTTAAAGGGACAAGGAAGAGCCACATCAAAGGTAAAACTTCTTCAACCTTTGTTGTGGTTACTGACCTGGCTTTTTATTTGCTGACATCTTTGGAATTGGCCATGGAGGGCGCACATTACCGCCAAACCAGATGGTTTATGTGTTTGACAGTTTCTCTGAGCTCATTAACATTTTACCATTGTTTTTTAAACAGCATACACTTTTCTTCTTAATTTTTAACTTATATAAAGTTCTTTTTAAACTCTATATATTAAAGCTACTCTTCAAAACTGTTGAAATGTTAATTACAAAGTGAAGCATTTTGTAGTTTTCCTTTACCCAAACTCAGTAAGTGAAGAACTCTATCCTGTCTATTCTCAAAGCTTTTAAAACAATTATCTGTTTGCACTTACTTTCCTATATTTTTAGTTCTGTTTATTTGTTTGCATGTTGGTTTTTTACTCTGGATAGTTATATCCCCAAAAGCAGAAATTTCCTGGCACATAACAAATATTCAATAAAGATTTCTGGACTGAGCGATAGGTGAGCAGATGATTTATGCTTTGATTCTCCTGGCTTATAGTACATGCAACTTTTAACATGTTTACATTTTGTTTCACAAGATCCATTCATTATTCTATAAAAATATGAAAAAAGCACATTTTATGTGTGAGGTCATATGCTTGGCATTTACTTCTATATAACTTTCTTCTATTTTATATAAACACTTCCTATGGAGTGTTTATATAAAATAGAGGTATAAACACTTCCTATGAAGTGTTTATATAAAATAGAAGCCATATCATTTTTCTTGTATTTCCTGCTTATGATCACATATCATTTTTGTTTTTTTTTTTAAAACCTTCAGACCCTCTCAAAATGTCATCTTCTAGAAGATTCAAAGTCATGAGTTATACCTACTTTTTTCTCAACTTTTTGGAACCTACCATGTTCGTATTTCTGCAAACTCTGAAGTACCGAGGTAACTTTGCTTAAGGTTTCTACTGCTTCAATCACAAATTCTTCCTGATTGGTTGGCTTGCAATTAAAAAAGCTCCTCTTCTGTTACTGCCTTTCCATCTGAGCAAGACCTATCAAGGACACTTTATGCCATTGGGAGCCCAGGTCCCAACTCAGAGCTGCTTGTGTTTCAGTTGCATCTCAATCAGGAAAGCCACATTTCTTTCATCATTCTTACCTGGCAATTTAGAGTACATGCTAATAAGATAACTTATTCTTCTCTTACTTTTAAAGATTTATTTTTATTGTTTTTGACAGAGAGAGAGAGAGAGAGATACAGAGACAGAGAGAAGGGGGAGGGCCCAGATCAGTCTTCACAGTTATACATCATTGGCTTTTCCACATAGTTTCATTCCACAGGTGGGCGTGGGGCTGCACAGGGCAGGAACTGGGACAGGGTCTTCACCCCAGTGAGAACTGAACTGGGGGCACTCCCTAGTTCAGCATATGGGTCTGCACAGGCCGGAGCCGGGATTTGATCCTCGGTCCCCAGGGCTGCAAAGTGAGCGCTTAACCCACTGAGCCATCCCGGCTTCCCCACTACTCTTACTTTTAAAAAAAGATGGTTTTATACCAGTCTCAAATAGTAGCTCTCCATTTTCCCCTTCCAGATATGTATGATTGATTGATTCTGAAGATTTGCTGTATAACCTAGTGCCTATAGTCACAATACTGTATTCTGC
>PVKE010021015.1:0-26929 GCA_004027555.1 Craseonycteris thonglongyai
GGGAGGTGGGAGAGGGCACCAGCATTATGTACACACTCAATAGTTTGGTGGTTACCTGGGGAGGGGGGAGAAGGGGGGAGGGAGAGTTGTGGGGGGAGGTAGGAGTGGGCACCGGATATATGGTGATGGAAGGAGAGCTGATTCTGGGTGGTGGGCACATAATGCCATACATGGGTGATGTGATGTGGATTTGTACATCTGGAAACTATCTGATTGTTACCAACCAATGTCACCCCATTAAATTTAACAATAAAAAAAATAAAAAATAAATAATAATAAAAAAATAAAAATTATTTCTAGAAAAAAAAATTTATTCTCATATACATGTGATATGAAAATACATATATGAGAATCGCTTGTTCTGTTTCTGCTTTCTCCTCTCAGCAGCTCAGCTATCATTGTAGTTATATTTGTAAGGAACCTTAATGGGAAAGTGTTCCCACAACTTTGAGACCGTGCTGAATAAGTCATTTCCCAAACCACGTGGTTGCTTGTAGAAATGAGCAGACTTCAGGGGAGAAATCTAATGCAGAAGCTCAGTGAGTCTTCCCAGTGCTAAAAAAGCCAGATGGGTTATCCAGGCACTCATTGGAGATTTACGGTTGGAGAAGAGGGATTCATTGTAAGAAATGTGAACTAGTCCCAAGAAGATAGAATAAATTTATCACAAAAGTGGGGGTATAGGAATTTATTTTTATCATATTTTAGAAAAAAAGATATGACTCTGAAGCTATTGAATTAGATTTTGTGCTCCTGAATGCTAATCATAATAAGTAACATTTATTGACCTCTGACCACGTAGAGTGTGTTTCAAATACTCTACATGGATTAACGCCTTTAAGCCTCAGAACAGCCTGTGAAAGAGTGATTATTACAATCCTCATCTTAGAAAGGAGGAAACAGGCACAGAGAGGTACATAACTTGCCTAAGTTCACACAGCTAGAATAGGCAGTGAGACTATGATACCAGCTGCTCTACCCCAGATCCCACACCCTATACAGTGACATTTGACCATCTTCCTGGTGAGGATTACAGTTTGCTAATCATTGTAAGGGGGTAACTATCAGATAAAGCTTTCAATACGTATTTGTGGGATACATGTTAAATGGTTGAGCAAACATGGGATATAATTGGCTATAATATTAAGCAAAAGGGAAAAGTAGAGCTAAAAGGGGATATTGAGCTACAAGAGTGTGGGAACGACATCTTAATTATGGGACTATCCCTTAGAAGTGGTTTACATTTTAAACCTTTCAACATAGTATGTAGCCTAGTAAACCACTCTCCTTTTGCCCAGCTCTCTAAGCCCCTATTACTGCTTTTCTTTAAGTACAGATTTCCTATATCTCCAGTCTTTCTTGCCTAATGGATTGCAGCGGCCTCCACTTCCCTTAGGGCTATTATAATGAAATAGCAAAAATTAATATGAAGATTTGGAAAGGTTTCCTAATAGGATTGTCCTAGTTATGAAGGTCAGTTATTGGTGGTTAATTGTGTTTTCTATGGTTAAGTTGAAGCCATCTTGTGGGATGACGGTTTTGCATTTACAAATGACTCCACCAGAAGGGTCAGAGGATACCAGGGCGTAGGAGGGGGAGAGAAACTCTGCTCCCATTGATTTGCTTCTCTTGATGCAGATGATTTATGCGGGTGGTGTCCTAATCCATAAGAGGAGGTCATTGTGTCTGTCCCACCTGCCACATAGGGGTAGTGATGATAAAATTAGAAGGAGATAAGGCCATTACTTATAACAGTTAAAATTTACAAACCACCTGTATCTTAACAGTTGGGAGATGGTTAAATAATAGAACATACCACGTCTTAGTGGCTGATAGCCATATACAATATGGAAAGTACTTCAATGCAATGTTAAAAGAGAAAAAAGCAAGTGCAAAGTTGGATGTGCAGCATGTCACAGGTCTGTGAAGCAAGCAAACCAAAGTTTTCCAAGAATGACGTCTGGACGTATAATTCACCACACTATGAATTCTGGTGTCTCCATGTGGGGGACATGCATGAAGAGAGGGCTGAAGGAAACATGGGGTTCTTTTTCTTTTCCTTCCACTTTTCCATCTTTTCTAAATTTTCTGTAATGATCACATAAACGGAGGTTTTAAAAGATGAGAGTGAAATAGTATATAATGCGGGGAAAGTCAACTCTATTTTTAAACCTGTTTCACAAAGGATTTGAAAGCAGTACACTTTTTAAAAACCTAAAACAGCTGTGAAAAAGCTTTGGAAGTTAAAATGCTTCTGTAGAAGCAGTAAACAGCATCTTTTATTTGCTGGCCTCGCTTCAAGGAATGGCAATTTGATTCTATTAACTGGCGCATTTCGTTTTAAAAAGCCCCAAGAGAAATCATCTTAGGCAAGAATGTCCCAGGCGCCAAGCTTTGGAACTGTTGGGTGTGGGGTAAATGCTTCAGGATAGAACGGCGCGTCATCCATCTCTTCTGACCTTCTGGGAATCGAAGCCTGACAGGTCCCTGTGATTTAGAACTGTACTCAGTAACGTTTGCCCAAGCAGCACCGAAGAGAGACACATCACCAAACTCAGGAGAAAGAGGCAGCTACGGTGTGGGCTCCAGTCTGTTGGGGTCCCTCTGGGAGGACAGAGCCTAACCCCCAGACCTAGAGATGGAAGACCTACTTCTCAGATGGAACAGAGAGCCTTGGATCTGAAGTCCAAGAAACTGAGACATAATTGACTATAGGGAACTCTCTGTGTGACCTTGGCCAAGTCAACACTGGGCCTCCCTGAGCCCTGGTTTCCTCACCTGTAAAATGGGGATAATAACCTTTATCCTCTTCCTCACAGGTACTCTGAGGAACAAGGTGAGATGAGTGTAAAACCTATTCTGCAAACTGGAAGTGGTTTCACAGATGTGTAGGGTTGTGACAGTGCATGATGCCCAGGCATTCTGATTTCTGATTGGCATCCAGGCCTTCTGAGTAAGCCTCTGAGTGCATCCATGCCTCCCTTGGGCTGCACAAATAATGGCAACAGTGACAATGACAAGGAAAGCTAGCATTTTGGGGGCACTAAACACTGTTCTAAGGACTTTACATGTGTCCCTTCACATTAATCCTTAAAACAATCTCATGAGTTAAGTACTGTAATTGTCCTCATTTTACTGATGAGGAAACAGACACAGAGAGGTTAAGTAACTTGTCTAAGGTCACACAGCTGGCAAATGGAGGAGTGGGGTTTGAGTCCAGGCAGTCTGACTTCGGGGCCTGTTAGAAAGCTATGATATCTTTCTCTGACATACCAGGAAGAGGGGTTCAGGATATATTAATGTTTATTAGTGGGTTGTCTTAGGTTCCTACATCTAAGAGCTGTTGCTGATCAGGTTTGCTTTTCTTCAAGTAAGAAAACCTGCTGGTATGCAGTGAGTGGACAGAATGGGTGGTCTCATGACCATGGTTGGACCTTTATGCTGGCTGTGGGAAGACTGTCTTCTAAGTGTCTCCAGCAGTCAAAAAATAAAAACAAAACAAACAGCACTTAGTGGGCAAGGATTGCAATGGCGGCTGGGTTACAAGAGTCGTTTTGAGGAATCCAGGAAGCAATCCAGGGCAGCAGAGACCTGAATGGACAGCGCCTCTTAAGTAGCAGACTTGGGAAAGAAAGGTCTCCGCTGAGGGTCCGGGATAAAAACAGCCATCAGCAGGGGACCAACACAGGCCTAGAGGCTGAAGAGAGAGACTGGAAGGGTAGGAGAAGCAGGGGAGCCTGGTGAACCCATGGGCGTCTGGGAGGTTCAAGTGTGCCACGTGGCAGGGATACTTTGAGCATAACGGCATCACAGCCTGGGTCTGAGTCGTACATACAACTACTGCGAATGATAAGCTAGCAGGCTAAAGGGCCTCAGGAAGACAGAGCCCAACCCATCCACCATCATGCGTCGTGGTGTTACACATGCAGCTCTGAGGTCTGGGAGACCCGAGAGGCCGTTCTCACTATTTTTGACATCAGTCAATGACAGACTATGCATCCAAATCTGACCAAGCACTTCCTTAACTCTTTTTATGTTTGACTATGTTAATTATCTGCTTCTAACTCTTTTAGGTCAAGGCTAAATTTAGCATTCATGGGACTCTGTGCAAACTTGGTAAGCAGCAAAGGCATTTGCTACTTAACCTGTGCGTGCATATTTGTACGGGTGGTTATTAAGTCTGCTATTCTTACAGGACTGATTTATGGCTTTCCTGAAGCTCTGAGAACCATGGTTTTATCTAAACCTGGCTCTCAAACAAGCTTAGGTTACAAGGTGTGTGTGTCAGTTGTCAATCAGGTAGGGTTTGTATGACTATGCATTCTTGTTTCCTTGAGCAGGGAAGAAAAGTGGTTCTTCACCTTGTGCCAGTTTCCCAAAAAAACCATTCGCCCCTATCTTTCTTCATCTAGCACCTCTTTAAATCTCTTACCATTTAAGATACTTCCTTTTCAAATTCCATAGATTACCAATCCCTTTCTGAGAAACAGTGTCTGAACAGAAGGTAATTGTTCAGTTGTCCCTGGAATGAATGATATTGGTAAATGTTCAGAAAGGGTAAGCAGTCTGGGGCTTGGCAGGAAAACATCAGTTTTTTATATTCCTCTCTGGTGTGTGGGACTTACCTTTGCTTTCTGTGCATTTTTTGAATATCATTACCATATTTTTCAGCAAATAATTAATCATGTCATTCTAAGTAGAAGAAACTTATGGGGGGGGTATTTTTCTGGGGGAGATTGCAGAGTCAGTGGGAATTCACTGAGAAAAACAAGAATTCAGTGATTTGACTAGAATGGTGTGGCTTTTTTTGCCCCGAGAAAACTGGGATTTAAACAGACGACTATAACCTGTTTCATAGCAACCTTCCAGCACGTCTGCTCTGTGCTACTGTAGCTTTGTTTCTCCTCTTGCAAAGCCCAGTGCTCTCTTCAGATATCTTCCTCCGAGTGCCAGGTACCACGTTAGAACTTTTACTTCTCAGCTTGTTCTCTGTGCTATTCCAGACAAGCATGTTAACTTGGGCATCTTTTTTACTGTCTTGATGTCAGCTTCTCGCCATTCTTCATGTTACTCTTCAGACCTGAGACACCTCGTGCTCTGTCTCTTCCTTCTATACTCCCACTTCACCGCACCCCCTAACGCAGCTTCTTACTTCTTGGCTGTGTAATAAATGACCACAAACTTTGCGGCTTGAAACAACGTACATTTATTATCTCCCTGTTTCTACGGGTCAAGAGGGTGGTCACAGCTTCTCTCTGGGTCTTCGCAAGGTCTCACCAGGTGGCAATTATGGTGTCAATTGGACTGTGTTATCACCTGGAGGCGTGGCTGGGGAAGAGTCCACTTCCAAGTTTATTCAAGTTGTTTGAAGAATTTATTTCCTTGTGGCTGCCGGATTGAAGGCCCTGGCTTCTTGCTGGTCATTAGCTAGAGGCCACCTTCTGCTCTGAGAGGCCATTCATAGTTCCTAAAGACTGCTGCAGTTCTAGGGGCCACCCACTTTTTTTTTCTCTTTTTTTCTTTTTTTGTCTTATGGGCTTTCCCAATATGGCCTCTTAATTCATCAGGCCATCAGGGAGAGAGAGTCTACTAGCAAGATAGAGTCTTATTTAAGATAACGTAATCACAGGAATGACATCCCATCACCTTTGTCATAGTCTGTTATTAGAAGTCTAATAATGAGAAGCAAGTCACAGGTTCTACTCATTCTATAGGAGAGAGGTCACACAAATGCAAGGCTACCAAGAGATAGGGACCATGGAACTGCCTGAGGGTATGTCCCACACACCACCTATGTTAAACTTCTATTTCACTGCCTCCCTTTGCGTGTGTTTTAAGGTCTCTGCAATTTGGTTATGCCCCACTTCTCCTAACTTATTTTCCCCTTCTTTTTAAAATTATTTTTATTTATTTAGTTTACTTTTAATTTTTAATATTTTTTAATTGTTAAATTTATTGGGGTGACATTGGTTGGTAAAAATCTCATAGGTTCCAGGTGTACAATTCTACATTATATTGTCTATGTATTGCATTGTGTGCTCACCACCCAGAGTCAGTTCTCTTTCCATCACCTTATATTTGATGCCTCCTCCCTACTCCCCTCCCCTTACCTTTAGGTAGCACCTTCTTCTTAGTATATACCATCTACATCTTTATTTTCCCCCTTCAAAAATTTTCTTCCTTTCTTATCCTTTCCATGACACCACTTTAATACAAATATATTTTATTTATTAGCATAGACACAGTTCTAATTATTTTTAAATAGATCAGAAGTGATTTTCATTGAAATGAAGAGTTCTATACTAATTTGGCTTCTGAACCCTTTTGAGAATCTAATTAAAATGATAGAGACTCTCTTGTTAGAGGTGAGGGACACAACCCAGTACTGTTTCTATTATTATTGGTATGCAACAAACCACCCCTAGCTTCATGTAGTAAAATAACAACCATCGTATTGTGCACATGGTTTCAGGAATTCAGACCTAGCACAGTGGGGATGGCTTGTCACTTCTTCATGATTCCTGGGGGCCCAGTAGGGTCCCACAGCCAGGGTGATTCACATGGTTGGGGGCTAAAATTATCTAGAGGCTTCTTCATTCACATGTCTGTGCCTGGACTGGGAGGACTGGGAAGCTTGGCGCAGCTGGGACTATTGACTGGAGTAATTACACATGGCCTCTCCACGTGGCTTGGACTGCTCACAGAAGGGTGGCTGGGTTCCAGGAGGGAGAGGGCGGGATCATATGGAGAGCAAGTGTTCTAGGAGACCAAGCGGAAGCTGTCTGGCCTCTTATGATGGTAGCCTCAGAAGTCACGTGGTATTACTTCTGCCCTCCTCTCATTGGTTGAACAGTTTCCAGCTCACCTGGATTCAAGGGAGAGGACACAGACTCCACCTCTCAGAAGGAGGCATGTAAGAGAATTTGCAGTCATTCAAAATATATATATCACATATCCAAACACAAACATAAAGTCCTTTAAATAAAGGACTACATTGTCCTGAATGCTGAGAATTGAAAGGGAATGTAAAAGATTATCTATTTTGGTCTCCATGACTCAACTCTTTATAACTCCTTACAACTTTCCCATTATCACATGCCGGGAACACCACTGGTCTCCTGTCCCACTTTTGCCTCTTTCCAGTCTGTTCTTCATTCCAAAGCCAGGATGCTTGTTCTAAAATACAGATCACATCACCTACCCTCACCTCCTTCCCCCACCTCTTCAAACTAAAACCTGTCATACTCCATAGGTCTGGCCATCACTGCTCCAGCCTTATGCCATGCCTACTAATGTTCTCCCCAATCTAGTTATGGTCACCTTCTTCAGTTCTTTGTACTGCTTATAGTTCTTCCTGCCACAGGCCTTTGCATATGTGTGTGCCTCTACATGAAATGTTTTTCCCTCTTTTCTTGGTTAACTTCTCCTGATTCTTTGGATCTCTGCTTCATAGTTACTTCCTCATTGATGTACTACTCTCTGACTCCCTGTTCAGGTCACAAATTCCTAGTGCATGCTCTCAAAGTCTGTGCACCTGTCAGCTGTAACGTTCACCATTTTTACATTTCTGAGAACATATCTCCCATAAAACTGTGAGTTCCATGAAGTCATAGACAATGTGGTTTTTGTTTTTGTTTTTGTTTTCATTATTTGTTCTTTATACCTTCCATAAAGACATTATAGGTATTATTTTCTAAGTATGGAATGTTCTTAGGTATTTTAGAAGTTAAAAGGTTTTAATGCAGCCTAAGAAGTAGTTATTTCTTTATTACCTACATTCCTATTCTAGGTCATGAAGAGTTCCAATCAGCTCTGCCTACAGGCAACATGAGCTTAAAGAGAAGCTCCTATTCTGTTTCTGTCTAGGCAACATTTGGACCAAAGGCAAGGTTTTGTATTTAATCCTAATTTATGTCTTCTCTTCTCAATAATTTCAATCCATTCATAAGTCTTGTAAGTGTGTTTCTTTGAAATGCTTCACCTCAATTCTCTGAATTTAGTGTCATTTGCTAATTCAGTAAAATGCTTTCTTCCTTAGCTTTGTGTACCTCATTTCTTTTAAAGTCTTCCATAAGTTCTGAGGTCAAATGTGTTTGAGAACTATCCCAAACATATTCCAGCGGTCAAATATATTTGAGAAATATTGGCCAAGGTTTAATTAAACCATCAACATCAATTAACTGAGTTTTTGCTACATCCCAGGCACGCTTATATGTTCCTGATTGTGGGTCTTCTCTGAGCTTTTATTAAAATGTTGCTGTAACAGGGTGTGCTGTATAAATTCCAAATCCATGCCTGGTAACAATTTCTGAGTAGATTAGAGTAAGTCAGGTTATGCTGCAATAACAAACAACCACCAAATTGCAGTGATTTAAAGCAGCAGAAGCTTATTTCTTGATCATGCTGTCTGTACATCTTTTGATAACAGAAGGCCTTTGCTTATTATAGTCCTAAGGGACCCAGGCTGGTAGACCAGCAAACATTTGGAATATTGCTAGTTTCTTCTTCCTCCTTCTCCTTCTCCTTCCCCAGTAGCAGCTTATTGAGATAGAATATTGTTAGGGATTTTTGCTTTTCCTACAGAGAAAGCAAGTTCTGGAGTCTTGCTCAGCTTTTAAATGTTGTAGCCCACAAGTGACACTTGTCACTTCTGCTCACAACTCATTGGCCAGAACTAGTCAGATAGCCCCACCCAACCACAGGGGTATCCAGGAAGTGTATTCCTATCATGTGTTCCCAAGGTGGAGAGCCAGAAATATATGGTGAACAGCAGTAATGACTACTATGTATGAGTGTAGTATACACACTTCTCAAAACTGTTTGTGGAAACTCTTCTTCATGAGGCATCTTGGAACACTGTGCTTCATCAAGAGATAGCTTGGTAAACACTAGATTCTAGTCTAGAAACAACCAGGTCTAGCAGAGGCAAATTCACTAGAAATCATCTCTTCACTTCAGCCAAAAGAGCTTTCCATCAGCCTCCTTAGACTGTGACCTTTCAGATTGTTGCAGACCCACCTTGCTCCCCTTCACTATTCAATACCCACTCCTCCTTTCTGTTTGCAAGACTTGTGTGAGTTTGTCAAATATTGTGCTGAAAGCAAAAGCTACTGTGCCTGTAGCACCCTTTTTGAGTTATTACACAAGGCTACTTACTTGAAACAAGATTAATTGAATATGACTCTTGTATCCATGAGTTGAACCATGGTTGACTCTACTTCAATGACAGTACAAAAGAAAAAATGCTACATAGATTTCCTGCAAGTAATAAAAATGGATTTGAAAGTGTTACTGGAAAATAACAAAATGCAAATGACATTACAGGCACACCTCATATTATTGTGCTTTGCTTTATTGAGCTTCACAGATGTTGCTTCTTTTTTTTTTTTTTCACAAACAGAAGGCAAGACCCTTTACCAGAAAAAAAAAAATTGCCACTTGATTTATTTTGATACTTGCTTTATGGCCGTAGTGACCCTGCAATACCTCTGAGGTATGCCTGTATATGGATGTTATATTCACCAATATAAATATCACCCACATACAGAACCAAACAAGGCAGCATTAAAAGTATGAAGCTGAGTCTATCTAGGAGATACACGACATGAACGGGAAGGGTTGAGGAATGGAAGCAGTATCAGCCTTCCATGTAAAAATGCAAAACTGAAATTTTAAAAATTGTAAAATTGGGGGTGCTCGGATACCTCAGCAGTTGGGTGTTTGCTTCACAATTGCCAGGTCCAGGGTTCGATTCCCGGTCCTGGCCTGCAACCCCATATGCTGAGCTGCAGCACAGCAGGTAAACACGGATGACTCTGTGGTAAGTGTTCTCGCCTCCCATGGGGGAGGCTCCCAATTTGATTCCCACTCCCCATGGCCCCACATTCACCTGTGTTGAAACCATGTCACAACTAATGATGTACAACTATGGAGAATACTCTGGGCCCTCCCTCCTCTCTTTTTCTCTTACCTTCTCTCAAATAATAAAATAAATCTTTTTTAAAAAATTGTAAAATTTCAAAACTTCCATGTAAAACTGACCGGAGAGTGAATACTTCCTCAGGCAGCATGTGGTAACAGAGAAACACAATTTCTATAGCAAATCATGAGGCAGTTCCCAAGGAGTGCCTTAATGAAATGCCGTCTTAGACTTTGGTGTCTTGTAGCTGTAGATGCCACTTATTTCTGTGTTTAAGTTGGGCTTTGGATAACAGCCGAGGGAATTGAGCCCTGCAGGCAAGGGCTTTAGTGATTCTGACCTGGCCATTTGGAGACAAAGGGTCTGAGAGGGGTTTGGAGGACAGCCTGCCTCAAGCGGCTGGTTCTCGCTTAATAGAATGGAGTGAACACATCCATTGACTTTAAAGTCATCTTAGTTTATACCCAGATGTTTTAAAAATAAATTAAGGCCAATTTCTTGGGTGGCTGTAAATCTGCAAGAGTGGGGAATTTAAGAAAACAAAGAATCCAAAAGGAAATGTTTTGTGTGCTAACTAATTCAGAGTACAAGACACCCTCTGTCCTTACTCTTCCAAGTCTTGAAAAATGAAACTGAAAATAGTAATTCAGAAAACATCCCTGTTTAGCTTTTGTGACTGCAGAGTGTGTTGCAGATTCTAAAAACTCAAATGAGTTAAGCTTTCAGGTGTTGAGTTGTTCGGTTTCTTGTTGGCAGAATACAGTGGCGGTGGACGGGTGACCAGGCACTGGTCTGAGAGCAGCAGCCTAAACCTCGTGTCTGTACCTGAGTCTGTCCCTGATCACTTGTGTGGCTTCTGGCAAATCGTCTCCGGACCACAGTGTCCTCTTTTAAATTAAAAAACAAAAACAAAAATTGGCTCAGAGCCTATAATGACAGCTCATATGCGGTTCTTTTTGCTTTCAACATTTGTATAGTGCTTTTCTGTTTAGAGAGCCCTTCCTTCGGCCTCCATGATTTCATGTGCTGCTCACAGCAGCCCAGGAGGGTAATTTTGTGCTCATCACCCCCACTTTCTACAAGAGTGGCCCAAAGGTGCGCACACAGCACCCAGTGGCCGGAGGAGCATATGCAAACCCAGATTATCTGGCTTCCGCACTTGGTTTATCTGTTTCTGTCGGACAGTTCTAACGTGTTAGCTAATAACGTAGAGAATTCTGGAGGTATCTTTTCTTTCTTTTTTATTTTTAATGTAAAATATTATTTAGGGGATACCAGGAGAGCTCAGCGGTTGAGCTATTGCCTCGAAATCATGAGGTCCAGGGTTGGATTCCTAGCCCCGGCCTGTGCAAACCCCTAGGCTGAGCTGTGGCGCAGCTGCTACCTGCAGGGATGGAACAGAGGCAAAAGTTCTCACCTCCCACGTGCGAGGCCCCCAAGTTCGGTTCCAGCCCCGCACAGCCCCACATCCACCTGTGTGGAATGAAGCCATGTCACAACTAATGACGTACAAATATGGAGACTGCTCTGGGCCCTTCCCCTTCTCTCTCTCTCTCTCCTCTCTCTCTCTCTCTTTCTTACCTTCTCTCAAACAATAAAATAAAATCTTTAAAATATATATTATTTAACAGGACTTCACCATCTCTGGTGGCGTCAACACCATCAGCACCAGAGAGCCATGGAAAGAGGGACAGAGAACCATCAAACAGGATGTCATTTCTCTCCTTTCTAGTAGCAGTTTTGTGCCTCCTTTCCTGTGAAGGTCACCAGTGTGTGTCCTGTCTCCTCACCTGTCCACCTGCCAGTCTGCACATGTACAGACAGTGCCCAGGGCTCGTGGTGACACCAGGCCTTCTGTGGGATGAGAGTAGTTTTCCTTTCAGAAACAGCCCAATCTGAAAGCAATCCTCTTTGCTTTTTGGCATGGCATGAACGGTAGTGTCAGGAATCCTTTTAAATCCATCAAGATAAATATGTCTCCTTGGTGCCCTCTTTCCAAACATAGGATGTCCCAGTTAGTTTGCCTGACATGCCATAGGGTCTGAAAAAAACATTTGCATTTGGATACTTAGTCCTTTCAGTTTTGCATTTTGGGGTTTGGTATGAGGTTTAATTTGGTGCCCTTGGCCGGGGCAGGTGGCCACATTCATCTTTGATTTTACTGATTGTGGGTTTCGTAGTCCAACCCTCATAGGTGGTACAGGGAAAAAAAAAAAAGATTTAAAATTTCTTTGCTTAAACATCACTTCACAGAGACTTCTTCTCACCAACCGTGTCCTGTAGTTTAGCTGCACATTTGCATATTTCTCATTACTTAATTCTTTATTTGAATGTGTTTAACGGGTCTTTCTGTGATGGGGCAGAGACTGTCTGAGCAGTGCCTGTCTGGCCCACTCCTTTTCTCCAGGACATACCCCAGCAGGCACTTCATGATGATCTGATGTCTGACTGCTTGATATTTCATTTCACAGGAACAGACAATCTACAGACAACTGTCACCCCAACCCCAGAGTCACTTCCTCACGGGAAATTGTTACCGATGTCACCAACATGGCCTTTCTCAGAAATCCCCTCTTCCTCAGCAGTGGACAGAATCAAGAATGTGCTGGGACCATCCCCAGACAACACAAGCGTGCTGCAGTTTGCCCAAACACCTCTTCCCAAGACACACCGCAGGGCGAGGGCTCATGGGGCCTTCTCTTCTTCCCCTTACCAAGGAAGTGGCTATAGCACCTCCCTTGCACCTTCCAAGGATTCCACCAAGTCCCTGGTCCAACCAAGACCTCAAGGGGGAAAAGAAACCGCCGTGACAGGTTTGCCTCACATCAGCATGCTGCCCCCATTGTCCACTGTCCCATCAGTGACGTCCTTGAGTGCTGTCCTCCCATCTCAGCCAGTATGGGGAGGGACTCCTCCCATTTCAAAACAACATTCCCCAGGGTCAGATGTCCTCCCGTTTCTCCTATCGTCTCCATTCTCTTCACGGGCTCCTGTCTCATCTCCTTCCATCATCTTTTTTAAGCCAGCTGAGCGACCCACGGAAGTGCCTTTATTCCCTCCAACAGCTCCAACTGACTCCTCTTCAAGTCAGAGGATAGCTAATCCCCTAAACCCATTTGCCAATGAAATGAAACACACTCCACCCAAAGATGCCCAGGATTTAACGGGCCTTGGTTTTTCTGGATCCTCAACAAAGCAATATTGGGAGCTGTCCCTGACCCAGGGTCTTCGCTCAGCAGGCACCCCCACACCTGAGGTTTTGAGTTCCTTGGCAGAATTGGCCCATCCGTCTTCCCCTCCCCTAGCACCTGGAAGTCTTCAACTTCCAGATAAAACTCCCTCATGGTCAAGGTTGGAAGTGGCTTCAAGTCCTGCATGCACCCGGCCAGTCAAAGCTGAGGTGGCTGACAGAGTGCACAAGGGGGTGCTGTGGCCAGCTTTGAAGAGTGCAGCAGCGATCCCTGACGCTGTGCCTCCCCTTCTCCAGACGGCAGAATCAGTGGCGGTGGAAATGACCCGCAGAAAGCTAGTCCCTGCTACTGCAAATGACTCTCCTAACCCACTGCGTTTGTCAGCAGCTCCAGAGCATTCCGAAGGGCCCGTCCTCTCAGCAGAACACGCATCTTCCTCTTTGATGTCTTCTCCTCCCCCTCGCAACGTAGCGGACCAAGGACAAGCTGTCCTTTCTGGGGTGATTCCTGCATCGCCATTGAATGACGCAGTGGCAGACCTTGCAGCCACACCCACTGTCCTCCAGTCAGAACAGAATCGTTCTCTTCCATCCCCCAGGATGCCAGATGCTCCGAAAGAGGGCTGGGAAGAGCCCCCTCCCACGGCAGCTCCAGACTTCCTCCCCTCAAGCCAGTTTCCTAATTCTCTTTCCACACGTTGGACATTTCCCCTGCAGAAAAAAGAGAGCGTGACAGCTGCTTTAAAGGAAACCAAGAAGGCAGATGTGACAGTTGCTCTCCAGAGCCTTCCCAGTGAGGAGATTCCAAGCGTTCACACTGTAAATGGATTCACCTCTGATTTTAGCACTGATCACCTTTCATCTATTGTCCTTACAACACCAGAAACAAACCTACCTTCAGAATCACCTCCATATCCCATCCCCTTCGAACGAGCCACCCAGACTGTTTCCCCACCTCCCAGCTTTTCCAACAGCAAGCCAGAGACCTACCCAGTGGCGATGGACCATTCTGAGTTGCCAGTATCGGCTTCCAAGCAGGTGACAGCATTTCCCTCCTCCACTGGGGTCTATAATTTCTCAACGAAGGGCAACATGAAAAAGCCAGCAGTCACAGATGTTTTCTGGAGTTCTCTTTCAGCAGAAACTAGATCCCTTTCCACAGAACCAACCATGTCTGGCTTGCTGCAGCAAACAAATTATGATGTCAATGGGCCCACCATTAATCCCATAACTTGGGAAACTCATTCAGCTTCATCTACTATTTCCAGTGGTTTAACTTCAGCTACTAATACAATGAAATCTCAGGATTTCAAAGACACTGCTGGTCATGTAGCAACTGCAGAAGGCTTGAGCATTCAGGATCCAGTCCTTGATACAAGCACCAACCAGCTAGTCCAACAGTCAGACATTACTGCGGTTGGAAACCTTACAGACATCTTGTCCATAAGTAATAGCAACCACTCCAGAGACTTCCAAGCAGCTGAGGTTGAAGAGTACCCATCCACAAGTCAACATGTCATGTCTCATCCCCATCTACAGCCACCTGCCCATCCATTACGTTCTCTCTTGCTAACCTCTCCAAGTCTGCCTTCCACAGATGGCTTGCAGGAAATGCTTTCTGATGGAACTGATCCAAGTTTCCAAATTTCCAGTAACATCCATCCATCTCCTGTAATAAATGCTTCCACGCCATTCTGGAGTATCCTGAGATATCACTCTACTGCTGAATCTCCTCTGTCAACCAGTGCCTTACTCAGGACCCCATCTGAAGTGCCACTGGCTTCTCAGCACCCCAAGAAATGGACAGGTGCAGCCACTCATGCAGGTAGTTTGTTTCCTGGTACCCAGAAAACAGGTATGACTGCTTCTGTGGCCAAAGCATCTTCAAGCTCAACACAGATGCCCAGCTTTGCTCAGGAGCTGACACACCCTTTCCGGGCTGATGAAATGAGTTAGCCGCCCCACGTAGTCATGTTCTTGATCCTCTGCTGACTTGACTTTTTGGAAAGTATTCAGAATTTAAGTGTCCTTATTACCAGCCATAGCTTTGCTATAACAGGCATTCTCATTATGTTTAACTGACTTTATGAGCCTAAGATGTTTTGCCTATAGTTTCAGAGCATAGGGACTTTTCACCCCAGCAAACCCATAAGTTACATCCATTCATCACCACAATAAGTGATGTGTACACTGCAGACCTGACAAACTTTGCTTTTTCTCTCTTTACAGCAGACTCAGTGTCGTCCAAGGCAGAACCAACAGCGGCGGCGGCAGCCACGTTGTTTCTGAGGAAATCAAGTCCCCCGGCGCTGTCTGCAGCCCTGGTTGCTAAAGGCACCAGCAGCAGCCCTTTGGCCATGGCCTCAGGATTAGTTAAGAGCAGTCTGAGCACGTCTCTAGCTAAAAACGTCACCAAGTACGCAGCATCTGGACCAAAGGCGACGCCAGGGTCGGTCCATCCAGCCTTCTCGATCACACCAACGTACATGTTTGCAAGATCCGCACATACCATGAGCATGCATGCAGCCCTGCAGGGGAATGCTGGCACTGCCTCTGGCCTCTTGTCCACCACACACTTCCCTAGGAAACCACAAGCCATGCACACACACTTCCCAAACCCCACCTACCCAGACCTGCCCAGGGCACCCACCGCACGCCCGCTGACGATCACAGCAGCCTTGACATCTGTTACCGCCCCAGTCAGGGCGACCCGCACACCACCACTGCTGGCAGAAAACTCAGACCCTGCTCTTCCCGCGGTGTCGACAGCAATGGTCACAACTGGCAAAACAGTGTCCAACCTGGAGTGTCAGATGTCCAGTAAACTCCTGGTGAAGACAGGTGAGACTCCACTATCCTGGTTGTCCTCAGAAGCAGTGAGCACATAATGGCCTTCGAAATGCAACAGAATTATTAGATTTCCTTTGGATCAGTGGTTCTCAACCAGGGGCCATTTTACTCCTCCTCCCCTGGGGGATGTTTGATGATGTCTGGAGATGTGTTTGGATGTCTACAACTTGGAGGAGAGGGAGGGTGCTACTGGCATCCAGTGAGATAAGAGACCAGGGACACTGCTAAACAGCCCACAGTGCACAAGATGGTTGACAACAAAGAATCCAGCCCCAAATGTCAGTAGTGCTGAGACTAAGAACACCTGATCTTGATCAGGTGACAAAGGAGAGGACTAGCATTATGTGACACGGACTCTAGTCTTGGGGTCAGTCCTGATATCGGAGGCCCCTGGGAAACCAGTTCGGCCAGGGGTCTGAGAAAGCAACTGTGTGCCAAGTTTTGTCTGTAGAGAGAATCAGTGATGTCTCCCATGAATGAATGATGTGTTAGCAAGATACAAAGTCTTGGGAAGTACTACGGGATTCAGAAAGGCTTTTTGTTATGTGTTTTCTCAATCAACAGATACTAAAAGTCTAGCTACAGTACAGTATGTAGGCACCTGGGATTTCTTTTGATGTTAAAACGGAGACAAGCCTTCTTGAAAATGTTGGATGGCAGATGCTGTCTTTTTCGCCTCCACTTCCCAGTTGCAGCAAAGTAGGCCAGGAGGGCACAGGGCCCCTTTAATAGTGTGGTAGCATTAGCTATACAAATCATTAGACACTATTTGAAAGAGCATGCCAATGTTGAATGCTCACATCCCGCCTTCCTCTTCACTTCACAAAGAATAAAATGAAATTATCTCTTGAGACATAGCCTATTCTAAAATGGGAAATTGTGAAAGGAGTTCTAGCCAAAAGTACAGTATCTCTTTCTGTATCTCAAGAAATCATACCATTTGGTGTTCTGCTTTCCCACCCCCTCTCCTCCTTTGAGTGGCAGGCAGCCTCAGCCACCCCGCTACACAAGTTTGGAACATTATCGCCCCTCTTCTCATTGACCCCCGCGTCACCCCCACCCCACCCAGTCAATGACCAGTTCCTTTCAGTTCTGAAGAGCCCTTCTCTTCACCCCCACTTCCACACCACCTGTTCTCCAGTCTGTAGTCAAGGGAACCTTCTAAAATGCATGCCTTTGCTTAAAGCCCTGTACTTCCCAATGCCCAAGCCTAAGCTCATATACCACCCATTTCGTTGTACTCCCCTGTGCCTTTGCACTTGCCCTTCCTCCCCCACTTGGCCTAGCTCACTCCCAGGAAACCTTCCCTGACCCCCACCCCGTTGACCACGTCAGGGCTGGCTGCTTCTCCTAGGAGTTCCAACAGCATCAAAGGCTTCCCTTAAGACAGCACCTGTCACGTTCAGTCTCAAGTGCGTACTCTCAGCTCAGGTCTCCATCCCTGTCTCTGTCGCACTTGTGGGGTGGGGACTGCCTCCCTGATTCAGGGTTGTTTTAGGCTGCAATACCACGCTCAGGGCCCACACTTAAGCTCTCAGGAATTCTGGGAATGCCTTTGGGGGAATTTCCCTGCATGCAGACCTATCTGGGCAGGCCCTGCTGAGCACCACCTTTGAAAGTCACAGGAAGCATTGATCAGAAATGAAATGCCACCCACATGCTAGCTGTCTCTCCACTAGGGCCTCACAAATAAATGGTTAGGAGCCTTCATTCCTTGGGCGGGACCCCCAGAAGCTACTACCCCAGGGTCCTCCTTTTAGCCCACCTGCTAGCCGATTGGACCTGCCCTCACCAGCTTTGCCCAGAACTTGCAGATGGGAGGTGGTGGCTGGGGAGGAGAGGAGGACTTATTTATTAGGAGGTCTGCTGCCTTGCCTTGATGCCTGCACTTCTTTTTTGCCCCAGTTCTCTTTCTGACCCAAAGGAGAGTGCAGATCAGTGAAACCTTGAAGCTCAACGTAGCCAAAGGGCTCACACAGGCATTGCGGAAGGCTTTCCACCAGAACGACGTCTCGGCCTACGTAAGCCCCTTGCTTTTGTAACCAGACTAATCCATCTACATCTTCCTCTTGAGTCCAGAGTATGTTTAGATCGTTTTCTTCCTCCCTGGGTACCATAACCACACTTGCAAGAAGTAGCAAATTTTTTCATTTTGGCAAATAGCCAAAGCACGTTGGCTGGAGAAAAAGATCAAATATTGAGATGGAAAACAGGCTAATTGCCTTATGTTGAGATTTTTCTTTTAAAGCCTGGTTATACTGTTTGAAATTGTCCTATTATCCCATTGTTTGGGGATGGTATTGAATACTGTTAGTGTAATTCTCTAGAAACCTTCTACTGCTTTTTCTTTTATCTCCCTCACCATGGTAAATAATGATTTATTTCTGGACATTTAAAAATTACTCTGACTTGTAAATTGGGTCCAACTTTGCTGAAATTGCCAGTAGCAGACGGGGAAGTAAACATTTTTTTTTCCCCTCAAAACACTTTAATGCCAGGAACTATTTAACAACCTCTAGCCTAGTGTGGGGGCATATCCAAGTGATGGAAGGCTTGCTGTACATGCTTTTGGTTTGATTCCAAGTTTTAAAGCCGTAAATGTGATAGGCAGTTGGTGGATAATCCTTTTGTACCACGTAAAAGATACTGCTCTGGCCTCTTCATTGATGCTTAGTTCTACAGCGGCATTCAGCTTAGTGGTACCCCCAACCCCAAGGACTAGGAATGAGGTTTGGTACGTAATTTATTGGTCATTGTCAACCTCTTTTATATAATTCTGGAAAAGGAAAAACAAATACATCCCATCAGAGATACCTGTGGTTTCTGCACCAGAAACTTTATTTAAAAGTGGAAAATGTGACTTCCCATTGGTTGCCCGATACAGTTTTCACTAAACTCCAGTCATTTGTAGACAACCCTCCATTTTTGCCTTTTCTTTATATTACCACTGATTGCTATGACAATTCGTATTTATTTTTTCTTTAATCGGCTTATTTTTAAAATTTAAATACATTTCTTTTGAAAGGATGTTTGATATTACCACCATAAATGGAAGTCAGGATCATTTGCCACAAGGAAAAGGTAATCATAAAAACGAGAATAATGGAAACAGCTTGTTAAATTCAAGCTAGATGTTGTTGGAAAAAATGTGATTAGCAGGGATTGGAGAGGTGTTAGAAGTAATCCCCAAGCTGAGACTTGGTCCTTAAGGTCATTGGAAGGACTGGAATGGGAGTTGCTTTCTCCTTGGTGTTGCTTAGTGCTGTGTCCATGCTCCATCAGGAAGTATCTCTTGTTCTAACTCAAGCCAGCTTGAAAACCACCTTAGGAAACCAAGGAATCAAAGGCACACCCAGCCTGTGGCAAAATCAATTGTCTTGGTTTCTTTGGCAGATACACTTGACACTACTAATAGAGATACAAGAACGGGGGAGGGTGGGAATGATTATTAACAAAACCCGGACATATTAATACAAAACACTAAGAAAGCAAAAACAAATAAGAATAAATCTAAAGCCTCAAACCCTTCCAAGTGGGTCAAAAAGAATTCTGATCATCGGTGTCCCTTAGGCTTAGCTTTTTTTTGTTGTTGTTGTTAAATTTATTGGGGTGACATTGATTAATATCAATTACATTGTTTCCAGGTAGGCTTAGCTTTAAGAGCAACTCTCATGGCCCACTCTTGCTTTGGTCTTGAACCAATTTACAAGTAAAAAATGGAGTCTAGTCTAAGCAATTCTTCTCTTAGCTTCTAGAGAGAGGAATTCACCTCATTTACTACTTGACCCTTGCCCTGAAGGTTCCCCCACTTAATCTATTATTTCTGTCTTAATTTTCATAATTAATGAGAAATATAATAAAGCTATTTTCCCAGCATTCTATTCCCTGGAAATCTTTTTTTTTTTTTGCCTGTCATCTTGGGTGATAATTGGTGCTCATAAGATTATACTGAGGTACTTAAGGAATCAAGAAAACACAGACTTAACTTTATTTCATGTAGGTTCAATATAAATCATATTTTGTTGTATTCTGAATTTCGAGATTTGCCTTCTAATGTACGCTTTATAGGATTGTTAGAATATTTGTTGAATGAGAACATCCTATTCCCCAGCCATGCTAAATAATACTTGTGGCCCTAAGAAACACCAAGGAGAATTTAAAGTATGGTGGACATTAATAGAATTCTGTGTATCCTTTTATTTTGTAGGTGGATATTCTGGAACATTCTCACAACGTCACAATTGGTTATTATGCTACCAAAGGAAGGCTGGTGTACTTACCTGCCGTAGTGATCGAAATGTTGGGTGTTTATGGGGTCAGCAATGTCACCGCAGATCTGAAGCAACATACCCCAAGCTTGCAGTCTGTGGCAGTACTTGCCTCTCCATGGAGTCCCCAGCCTGCAGGCTACTTCCAGCTGAAAACAGGCAAGTCACTCAGAGGCAAAGGATTCTTACCTGTTCTGGGATTGGGGCATTACCAACAAGACACCTGTTTAAAAAAAACTTCACTGCTAACTGCTCTGTCATCCTTTTAAGTCCCTGTGTGCCTTCCCCAAAGGACCCTGCTAATCAAATGTCCAAGTAACCTGCACATCAGCCTAAATTTTTCCTGGATTTAATAGAAATATTTCTTCACAGGAGCTTTTCTTCCTAATGTAAAATATTAGTACTTATGTGCACTAAATACTACATTATTTTTTTCTATATTACCAATGGATACTGATAAGAATAAATATCCAGGAATGCCAGGATAGCTCAACAGGTTGAGCACTTGCCTTGCAACCGCAAGGTCTTGGGATCGAGTCCCAGTCCTGGCCCATGCAAACCCATATGCTGAACTGGGGCATACCTCCCATGTGGAAGGCCCCAGGTCAGTTCCCACCCCATGCAGCCCCAAGTCCACCTGTATGGAATGAAGCCATGTCACAACTAATGATATACAACTATGGAGACTGCTCTGGACCCTCCCCCTTCTCTCTGTCTCCTTCTCTCTCAAATAATAAAATAAATCTTTAAGGAAAAAAAGGAATGAATATCCATAAAAGTCTATGCTTTGGAGCAACACCTTCCAGATACTACTGAATCAAAGTCTCTGAGCTTAGGCCTTGGAATCTTTTGTTCAAACTCCCTGCTGATTCTGAGCTTGAGATTTGTAAACCACAAGAGAGGAGACACCATTGAAATGGAAAGACTCAGGGAGGTCGGGATGGCTCAGTGGGTTGGACGCTCACTTTGCAGTGCCGGGGACCCAGGATTGAATCCCTGCCCCGGCCCATGCGGACCCATGTGTTGAACTGGGGAGTGCCCCCAGTTCAGTTCTCTCTCTGTCTCTGTATCTCTCTCTCTCTCTCTCTCTCTCTCTCTCTGTCACAAAAGAAGAAAAAAACACAAAACAAACAATAAAAATAAGAAATGGAAAAACTCAGTCAACTTAGTAATGCAGGTCAACTGATTATATTTTCCCTCCAAAGAAACAGAAGGCATGATCTCTTTTAGGTTATTTTGTGTCAGTCCTACAGCAGATGTCTACATATTCCAATCAAGTGAAATCACAAAATCCTTTGCATTGGAGGGGAATCTCAGGTCTGATCACACTTTTAATTCTTCTGGTCAAAAGTCATTTTAAGAGCCACTTCCAAAACAACCAAACCTGTCACCCTTATTTGCCTAGTTTCTCTGGTGTAAAATTGTGCTCTTTCATATTACAATGCTATCAAGTTCAAGGAACAAAGATACAGTGATGGTGAATGCTGGTCTGTTACTTCATTCTAGTGCTTCAGTTTGTGAGCCAATCCGACAACATCCAGTCCTGCAAGTTTGCTCAGACAATGGAACAGAGGCTACAGAAGGCCTTTCAGGATGCTGAGAAGAAAGTTCTGAATACCAAAAGCAACCTGACCATTCAGGTAAGGGGCAGGGCACTTGAGTCACGTAGTTGACAGAGGCCAACCATAATGCAAATGTTGGCAAGAAGCACTTGGTTCCTCATTTCAGAGCTGCCTTGGGTCACTGTAACTTTGTACTCTGGGCATGTGATGTAGACAGAAGAAGGTGCCACTCTGAGGACTCTTGAGTCGAGTCAGTTCCAGTTGGTGAGGATGTCTGGGTATGGGTCCAGCATGACTCCACTGTGCGTGTCTGCTCTCTATTCTATGGATGTCTGGGGTGTGGAGGCTGTGTTGCTCTCTACCTGCTATGGCTTGGGGTTTTATATTCATTTTCTGATATGAGGCTTCCTTGAGCCTTTCCAAAACATTTATAATTTTAAATTGGTAAATTAGAATATACTATATAAGAAGTGTCATATGTGTCACATAAAATGAATCATTTCAAAATAACTCACTAAGATTTGCCTATTCTGTAGTTTTTCATTGAGTTACACACACACACACACACACACACACACACACACACACATACATACACACACTCTTTATATATAGGGCTTACTATGTGCCCGGCCTGTGCTAAGTGTTTTACAAATGTTTCACTTCATGGTACTCAAGACGTCCTTAAGAGGTATTATTACCGCCATTTCACAGAAGAGATGACTTCCTCTTCCAGAAGGTCACACAGTTGGTAAAGAATGGAACAAGTCCTTAAACCACAAACCCATCTCTTATCCACCATGCTAGCCTAGGATCAATGCTGTGTAGAAATGGAACCCTTGACGAAACTTTCCGTAAACACATAACTTATTTCCCAGGGAGATCCCACTCCTGGTGTACTGTATTTCAGCTTCCTGGATTTGCAGTAGACATGCCATCAAAAGCCTTTCTCAGACCCATTTTTTGCAATTGTATAGATCCATCCCACTAATGACAGATGCTTCTTAATGATACTTATTCAGCTCCCAAATTTCTCTAATTAACTGTGCTATCCAATGTCTCTGTTTTTACTGAACTAAAAGCCTTTGCAATGAAACCCAGTGGTTTTGAAATTGACATTTAGCATAAGTGAATTATCAGCAAAGCCAGTATAATGTAGAAAGCATACAATTTAATTTGAATGGGCAGCCTTCCTTTTCTAGATTCATCCAAAGTGTTTAAAGTATCTCATTATGATTTGGTTCAGAGTAGACTAAAATCTAAAACTTAGGATTTATGTAAGAAGTATGACTCAGCTCTTTTGTGGGAGATCTTTTTCTTTCTGACTAAATTTGTGATCCTCACAGTTGCACGAGTCTGGTCAGAGCTTCGCAGCAGAACATACTCCAATTGTATTCGGGAGGCAGAGACTTATTGAGCACCTGCTATTTATCAGCACTGGAAGAAACACCATGATTTTTAAAAAAGGCTGCCCTGGGCCTTAATAAGCCTATCTTTTGTTGTTGCATAATAGAAATGGCCATGAGATGAAATTTTATAAAGCAAGTAAACCTTCCTTGGCAAAGATTACAACAGCCAATTCAAAAATTGTATCTGAATAGATTTTAGGTGCATGTGAACATATCAACAGCTCTTAAAGTGAATGGGTAACTGGGTAAATTGTTTTATTAACTCCATTTCTATTTTTGCCTTGGCCGACAGGAAGCCCAGAGGCAAAGTTGTTCCCTAGGTTTAGTACCCTGTAGGCTCTATGTCATGCATAGATTGCTATATGCTAACCATCCCACTGAGGCTGTTGTTAATCTGTTTTTCTAGAACCTGGTTTTGTAATTAATAACTTTCCATTTTATTGTATTAAATATAATTTATGGAGTACCTTGGATCCTCTTTGGAATAAAACCACATAAATGTTTAATTAATTTGTTCAGATAGATATTGAAATAGTGAGCTATTATTTTTTACTTATATAGCATTGACATTAGAGGCTAGCATTCAGTAAATTCAATTAGGATTTTTTGGTTGCAAGTGACAGAATCTAAGCTCACAAGGCTTAAGCCAAAAGAAGAAGTAATTGGTTCATGTAACTGAAAGGTTCAAAGCTTATTTACTTCAGGTACAACTGGATCCAGGTGCTTACATGGGTTCTTCATGTACTTCTTTCCTCATCTCTTCGCTTTCCTTGCTCTAGCCTGGCACTGTCCTCAGGCCCTGTGGGACCTCCAGGTTTGCCTCATCCTTATTGCTCACACAGTCTCGTGGAACCAAAGTGCCTTTTGTGTCATTCCAGTAAAAATCTTGGGATTAGTTCTCATCGGACCCACTTGGATCGTATGCCCATTTCTGGACCAGTAACTGTGGCCAAGGACATGAAGCATCCCAGTCAACTAGGCCTGGCTCAGATGCCCACTCCTGGAACTTGGGTGAGGCAGCCCCACCCAAAGTACATGAACTAATAGGAGAGAAGAGGTGTTTCCCCAAGGAAAAGTGAGGTGCTGTCACAGAAGAAGGGAGGATGGGTGCTGGGTAGGCAAAACAACAGCTTTCTATTTCATCAGCTTTGTAGGTCTACTTAGCTCAGTGAATTGTAACATGAATGAATGGTAAGTAAGAGATGAAGTCAGAGGCCTCAGGAGTCTAAGGGTAAAGAATTGATAGGACAGTGCCCCCTGTAATGGCTGCTTCTACTAGGGGACAGGGCATGACTTTCAGGGAACAGTGATATGACCTTGGTCTCAGGACCTCTTTTTATTTATGAAGCTAGTGTTAAGCAGCCATCAACAATAGTCACACTTTTCTTAGTGATAAAAAATGGCTGTTAGAGAATATACAAATAAATGGAAAGACATTCTGTGTTCATGAATTGGAAGACTTAATAATAAGACGTCAATATTTCCAATGTCTATCTTGATTCAGTCTTTATCAAATCCCAGTGACCTTTTTTTTTTTTTGTGGAAATAGAAAAACCCATCCTAAAATTTATATGGAATCTAAAGGACCCTGATTAGCCAAAACATCTTAAAAAAGAAGAACAAATTTGGAGGTTTCTCATTTCTTGATTTCAAAACTTACTACAAAGCTATGATAATCGAAACGGTGTGGTACTGGTGTAAAGACAGACTTAAAGACCAATGGAACAGAATAGAGAGCTCAAAAATAAACCCTTGCCGATATGGTCACAAGATTTTTGACAAGGGTATTAAGACTAATGGAGAAAGGACCGTCTTTTCAATCCATAGTATTGAGAAAACTGGATGTCCATAGGCAAAAAAATGAAGTTGTATTCTTTCTTAACACCATACACAAAAATTAACTCGAAATGGATGAAAGACCTAAATATAAGAGCTAAAATTATTGGAATTCCAGCAGAAAATAGATGAGAAAAGCTTCATAGCATTTAATTTGGTAATGATTTGTTCTACATGACACCAAAAGCACTGGCTACAAAAGAAAAAAATAGATACATTGGACTTCATCAAAATGAAAAACTATTGTGGATCAAAGGACACAATCAAAAGGCAACTCTGGAATTGGGGAAAATATTTACAAAACATCGTATCTGATAAGGGGTTAATATCTAGAATACATAAAGAACTCCTACAACTCAATAACAAAAAAACCCTCAAACAACCCAATTAAGAAATGGGCAAAGGACTTGAATAGACTTTTCTCCAAAGATAACTGACCAATAAGCACATGAAAAATTGTTCTACATGACTAATCATTAAGAAAATGCAAATTAAAACCACAAGATACCACTTCATACCTACTGGGATGGCTATTATTTTAAAAATAGAAAAAAACAAGTGTTGGTGAGGATGTGGAGAAATTGAAAACCTTGGGTACTGCTGGTGAGCGTGTCAAATAGTGAAGCTGCTGTGGAAAACAGTATAGTAGTTCCTCAAAAAATTAAACAGAGGGGAAGCCGGGATAGCTTGGTGTGTTGAGCTCTCACCTTGCAGCCCCGGGATTCAAGGATGGAGTCCCGGCCCCAGCCCATGCAGACCCATACGCTGAACTAGGGTGTGTTTCCCATGTGGGAGGCCCCCGGTCCAGTTCCTAAATCTTGGCACCCCGGGCCCACCTGTGTAGAATGAAACTATGTCAAAAATTGATGACATACAACTATGGAGACTGCTCTGGGCTCTTCCCCTTCTCTTCCTCTCTCTCTGTCAAAACAATAAAATAAATCTTAAAAAAAATCAAACAGAATTGCCATATGATCCAGCAAGCCTACTTCTGGGTATATACCCAATAGAATTGAAAGCAGGGACTTGAACAGATATTTCTACATTCACGTTCACAGCACTCTTATTCTCAACAGCCGCAAAGTGAAAGCAACCCAGTGTTGACCCAGATATGAATGGATAAACAAATGTAGTATATACATTCAGTGGAATATTATTCATCCTTAAAAAGGAGGAAAATTCTGGCATGGGCTCAACATGGATTAACCTTGAGGATGTGATGCTAAGTGAAATAAGTTAGTCAAGAAAGAACAAATACCTGTATTTTTTCTATTTACAAAAGATACTTATTTTTGTCAAAATATTAGAGACAGTACAATGATGGTTGCTAGAGGCTAAGGAGATTATTGAAATGGGGAGTTATTGTTTAATAGGCACGAAGTTTCAGTTTGGGTTGATGAAAATGTTCTGAAGATGGATGGCGGTGGTTACACAACAATGTGACGCACTTAATGCCGCTGAATTGTACACTTAAAATGGCTAAAATAGATAAAACAAGGAGGGTCGATCCAAGATGGCGGCATGAGAGGAGAACGCCAATAACTGCCTGGGAAGGGCCTTGTGAACAGAGGGGAATCCACAGGGGAAACCCTGAGAAGAAACCTCAACTAAGAGAACCACACAACACGGAACAACACACAAAGGTTAGAGAAAAAGGGGGAGCAGTGGTTCGGGGGCTGGCAAAAACAAAGGGGGATTGGGGGACTATGGTCAAAGTGGAGCTGGATCGAGGGCGGGCTGGAAGCCGAGACCTAGGGAGCGTGGAAGCCCCACAAGACTGTGGACAATTTAACATCCGAACTCAAGGGACAGCACACAGTGCCCTAATCAGATCACAGAGCCTAAAGTGGAGCAGGGACTGTGGAGCAGGGCGGCGGCACTTCCCGGCGGGCGGG
>PVKE010021016.1:0-26931 GCA_004027555.1 Craseonycteris thonglongyai
CTCCTTCTGTATCAATCCTTTTACTTGCCAAATAAATGTAATAGAACTAGCCGCATGTATTGCAGACCTTGTTCAGGGGAAAGCAGAAGAACTAGAGTTAGAAATTTTGAACCTTAAGAATGATATTTTGCTAAAATCCTTAATATCAGAGGACTTATGGAACATAGTCGACAAAGAAAGGTTCCCATTTTTAAAAAAGCGGCATATAAAATCAAATCGTTTTTCGGGTCAATGCATTTATGCGAATCTTTGTTTTCAAACATGAATTTAATAAAATCACGATATAGATTTCGACTTACCGATGAGCATCTTAATAATTGTTTGCTAACAGGGTTGTCGTCATACTCTCCTAATTACGAGGCACTGGCCAATGAAATGCAATGCCAAAGATCACACTGACAGATTGGTTTTTTTTATGTTTTCTTTTATATTTTTTTAAATGATTTTATTATACGTGTTTTTTATTTACTTTGTATTACATTTTGTACATATGTTTCTTTGTGTGTATATAATTTGTACAATAAATTTATTATTTTAAAATTATTTTTATTATTTTTTATTCTTGTTCAATAATAAATATCCTTAGAAATAGCTGGTGCCCGCCGCCCTACCGATATTTTAGAGTGCGCCCTAGGGTATAAAAAGGTTGGGAACCCCTGGTCTAAGGCAAGGGTTGTCAAACTTATTTTTGGAAAGGGGCAGATCAAAAACATTTCTGGTCATGTGGGGCCATGCAATCTCTGTCACAACTACTCAGCTCTGCTATTATAGTGCAAAGGCAACCACAGGCCATGGTAAATGTATGGATGGGGCTGAGTTCCAATAACACTTAATTTACAAAACTGATGGTGGCTAGATTTGACCAGTGGGCCATCGTTTGTCAACTTATGAACTAGGGGGAAGACAAACCATAAACAAGTAAAGATATGAACATGAATATTAGATTGTGATCATCATCAGGAAAAAAATAAAACGAACGATATAGTGGATCACTTTAAATGTGATCTTTTACTCAGGTGTGAGTAAAGAGTACACATTTCAAGATATAGAATATTCTAGCATTCCAGAATAGAGTCCTGAAGGAGTGGGGTTCATTGGGGGGTAAGGGGCAGCAGATTTATTCATCCGAAGAGCTGGGTAGAGGGAGCATTCCTGGCAAAAGGTAAATCAAGTGCAAGACCTGAGGCAGGAAAGGGCTTGGCATTTTCCAGGAACAGAAAGGGGTTCCATGTGAGGAATAGAGTGAGCTGTATGGGTGGAGGAAAATTCTACTTATAGGCCATTGTGTACATTTTTTATTTTATTCTAAATGTAACAGGAGAACAATGGAGGGTTTTCAATAGAAAGCTATGATCTGGTCAAAGTTTCAAAATGATCTGTGAACCAATATCTTGTCTTGTTTCTGGACTTTTCTATAATGATGTTTGGTTATGGCTGGAGACAGGAACTGGGGGCTGGTAGCATTCAGCTTCAGTTGGACCTGAGGTAGGATGTGTGAGATAAGTCCCTCAGAACACCATTACCACCTACCATGTGCTGAACCATTGATTCATTTTATAAAATGACAGGATTTATTGAAACCTGTCATTTAATTAGTGAACAGTTTAAGAATTGTGCATTAATCATAGATAAGGGCCTGAAAACTGAGCCAGCAGGGAGCTCAGAGGTGGAGTCAACTGGCAAGAAAGAAAAGTAATCAGGTTGGTGGGTGAGGCTGGAGGGGGTGATCTAATACACAATTAATGCCCAAGACAGTCTGAGGTTATAGGAACCTAAGAGGTTTGGTTTGCATGCGGCTTTGTTCTAATTTGATTTTTTGAAAACATATTGTTGAGACTAGTTAGGGAGTGTCCTATGATCGTGAAGAGAGAGAGGAGAAAAAAGCAGAATGGAGTGTCAACAGGTAATTAAGGAGACACTAACCATTTGGGGTTCAGATCCCTTCCTCCCTCCCTTCGTTCTTTCTCTACCTCCTTGTTCCTCAGAGAACAAGAAGATATTTAATTAGTGGGTGTCACCTTATTAAAGTTGTCTTGGAACACAAAGATACTAAGATGTTATTTACTGTTTACCTGATATTCTGTGTTTTTATTTGCTAAATCTGGCCCTGCTGCTCTTACCGCCCTGGTTTTGCCGCTGCAGCCTCAGTGAGTGAATCACCTGAGAGACAGCTGCCACCAGGAGGCAGCCGAGTGCTGTGCTCACGCTGACATTGGCCTCTGGGCTTCTAGGCTGTTCTGAGTTTGTCTTCCTTCCTCTTCAACCCGACCCTCACCCACCCCGAACTCAACCATAACTGCTCACTCCTAAGCTTGCTTTGTTAAAACAGCTAAATTCTAAAGAAATACCGAAAACTCTTTCTAAGTGCTAAAAGAATCCATAAGATAACACGCATCCTGCCTTCCTAATTAATTACAAATGAATTTTCTTCTTTAAAAAACCTGAATTTAGCTTAGAAGACTCACAGCTCCTGTCACCACCCCCCTGACCTGGGTGTCCTCTCCTGTCCCTGCGTTTCCTCCTACCCTCTCTCTGCACTGGCTGTTTGCTCCCTCTCTTCCCACCCCTTCCTTCCTCAGCTCGTCACCATGGTTACGTGGGGAACTGTTTCTGTGGTGCCCTCTTCCACAGCCTGCTTCTAGGTAATTTCCCCAGTGAATTTAAACTCTTAGTTATCTCTGCCCTTATCCTCCTTCAATGAAGGAAGGGGTGGGGGATGGGGAAGGGAGAGGGGGAGAGAGAGAGAGAGAGAGAGAGAGAGAGAGAGAATCTCAGCAGCAGCTCAGATATCAAAATTCTTTCTATTTGTAACCTGGGGTCTTTCTCCAGCTCATGTTGCCTCTTCTTTTTGTTTCTTGTCTTTAGTAGGAAAAACCATTCCTGACCCCTTGTCTCTTACCTTGGTGTCAACCTAAATCCACATTTAACACTTAGTGAATGAAGTGCCTTTTGGCCTTGTGGCTACAATAACACGGAGCTACTATTCTTTAAGTGCCTTCAATTCTGAAAGTTAAAAGGATTCCTTTGGACATAAAAAGGAACTGAGCCAAGAATGTGTGCTCTGTCACATGGGGGAGACATGAACATAGAAAACATCAGTCCGATGAGTCCCCAGCCATAGGGAGAGGTTTTAGAGGACAGTGTGGGGGCACAAAAAATAATTTTCCTTACATCTTCCTAAATTGTTCTGGCTGGGCTAATAATCTACTTAACAGAGACAGATTAACAGGAGAAAATGTCCAAAATTTATTATGAATGCACATGCTGGGGTGACAGGAGTAAGAATATGAGATCTGAAGACATGTTGGGCCGTTAAATGTCTTCTGTGCCATTCTTGAGCTAACTAGGAGGGAGTTTGTAGTGTGGGAGGCAATTCACATGTAGATAGAAAAGCAAATGTTGGTAAATAAATGTTTACAATAGGACACAAAGAAAACTTTGAACAAATGGGCCTTGCTAGGTTCCTCTCTATCACGCACTAGTTTATATTGAACTGTACTCATCTGTGGTATATCTCCCTCCCTGGAGCAGGTCCTCTATCTAAATTTCTTTAGGCAGCTAGAGGGGAGGTCAAAGGTTTTTTTTCTAAGTATTAAACAACAACAACAACAAAAACCAGCTCAAAATAATCAATATTCCAAGGAGGCATCTGTTGGGGTGACATATTCTTCTCCCCTTCAAAAGCCTACAGCCATGTAATGAGACGTTATAACCAAAGGCCCCCAGAAGAAGAAACTTTCCAGGGAGATGGAGTAGAAACATCTCCAAGAATTCTGAAGCAGCAAAAATGATCCTAGAAATCTTTAGGTGTGGTAGAATGAAAATGAAGATCAGAAACAGCAGAATTTTGATAAATATTTGGCTTTGGGTTGGCTTGTTTTTTGGTAACTCAGGGTGCTGTGAGTTCGGTAGTTTTTCATGCTCCTCATGAGTTACAGGATAACCTACTTCAATTATGCAAATGCTCATTTAAAGAAAGAGGCAGAATTATGTTAGTCTCCTCTATAGTTCTATTGAAACTGATTCATAGGGTCCATTCTCAAAGAAGACTTGCTGCAAATGAACACAGTCTTTTTTTTTTTCCTTTTTCCTTTTCTAATGTCATGAAAGGACTATAACCCACAGAAACACTTCTTAGAGTTCCATGTCCTCGTCCACCCACTCCCCCTACACAGCTGCTCTGGGCCTCTCTCTTCAAATGCACAGATTTGGACATGCTCCTTCATCCTCATCTATGAGTGTCTTTGTGCTACTCTCCTCCCCATTCTGCTTCGTAAGAGTCCCCCAGACAGGACTTGCTGGGTGGATAGTGGAAAAAGAAGAAGCTGAGTAGGAAAAAAGCAGAACCTTCTTTAGCTTATAGGGCCAAGGAAAGGGCCGAAAATACATGGACAGCAACAATTTGCTGGTTAGACTTACATTTTTCATAACAACATTAGTCACAATGTCCTTTAAGTATCTGAGCCTCTGTTCAGACCCTTTAGGACAGTCATCTCAATTAGCAATAACTCTGAGTGGAACTCAGTACTTGACCCTACACATGCAGCTCAATGAATCTTGCTGTGTTCAAGGGCAGTACAATTCAACTACAGCCATCACTGGCTTATCCAAAGAAAAAAGGGGAGGCAATTTATGCTGGTTTGAAGTAGACCCTCTCTTTGTGTGTACTACCTTTGCCATGTTCACCATTATCTAAGTGAGAGCATTGATATTTCAGAGAAAAGGGCAGAGCACAGGCAATCTATAGGGAAGATGAGAATGAAGCGGTAGACATAGGGGACTTGGGAGACACAGTGGTAAATCTGCTGGGGCATGAAGGTAAAGATGGATGGTTGTTTCTGGCTGAATTTAATTAATTGGTTGTATTTGGGTTGAGTCATTCGGAGTCTATGTTCTAGTGCCCAGGTTTGCAAATTGCCATTCTGACCATTGCTCTTACAATAACGAGGCTCTGAAGGATTAATCTAGTCTCTCAGGAGGCAGGCCAGTGGATTGATTTCAGGGAAGAACGCCACCTTCCAGAGGGATAAATTTGGGGTGCTGTTTTCCCACTGAGAAAGTCTATTTAGAACACCAGAGCAAGATGCTATGTAAGCACTTTGCTCAGTTTCAGATACTTCCTCTTGCCCCCTGCTGCCGTCTCATCTGGCTGAGGCAGGACCTTGACAAAGCTTATTCAACAAAATTTAAATATCACTACAGTTCTTAGACCTTGGTAGCCCTGGACTCTGTCCTTGGAATGTCCCGAACAGCCTCTCTGGCCACTCTCTGGGAAAGAAATCTCTTTCTCCAAACCTCCTTTTCCACTTTAACCATATCTTTTCTGGGGTATCACCTTTTTTGGTCCAGTCTCCTGGACCACAGATGTCCATAGCAGCTGCCAGCCACATGGTCACTGGAGCCACTTGCAGGGACAGCCTGATACTGCTGCCCTCTGCTGGCCACAGTGGGCTTGCTCTTTCTCTTAGCCATTGGGTCAGGTCCCCTCCCCAAAAGGCTGTGATTCTTACTTTCAACGTTCCTTCCTCAGAAGTCTTTAGGACCTACCAAACCCTCTTAGTAAGCAGCAAGGCCATGTTGCAGCGTCCAGGTAGTTTATGTAACATGCCTGGGTGAATTATTCTGGCACTCATCACAATGGATAATGGGTTATTTCTGGGAAGGGCCCTGAAATATGGCCAGAAAATGTCTGAGCTCATTTGCTATACCCTGACAGTCATTTGATTTGTTGTCAGACAATGGTAGCTCTTGATCTTGCCCCAATCACAATTGATAGTTCCTATTTGGGGGCCTGTAATCAGAAAGCCACTTGCCTTATCTTCATAATAATTATTGTTATAATTCATCAGCTGCAGCATCCTCGAAGTGGTAGCTGAGCATTGCAGAAATCTTAAATGTCAGCCTTGGTAGACTCTTGAAATTGAAAGTAAAGGAGAGAAGATTTGGAAAAATGCTGATGGAGGTAAAATTGGGTATACTGGAGATAAAGGACATTAGGTTTAGATACCCCAACATGCTGGGTTATTAGAGACCAGTGACACATTGCAAGTTTTATTTTATACTGTAGACCTCCCCAGAGTCTTGGGCTGGCCCCTCTGGCCCTTCTCAGCACACTGATGCAGGCTGCAGTGCAGTGTCTGGAATGTACTTTTGGGAGTATTGTTGTACCACAGTCTTTCTTCTTTGCTATGGAAGAACTTTAAGTCACTTTATAAGCCTGTGTTTAAAAGTGGTCTGCACTTTCCCTCACACCAGTGTAAATACTGAAAACATGAACATCTGGCTTATGTCATTGGTGATTACAGGGTATGTTGGCCTCGGATTAGAAGGATGACAGTGAAATCCTTATCAAATCAACAGTGGCATCTCCAAGAGATGATTGGGGTGGGGTGAAGAGGGAGTGCAGTCCTTTTTGATCATTTTGGGGAAAACTTTCCCTTAAAAAAGTTATTCAAGTATTACATAAAAATAATTTTTAAATAAGTAAGTAAAGGAATTTTGATAAAAATAGTAATAGCAGCCAGAGTATGTTTCATCATGGCTCTTTTCCCCTCTGATATAGAGACTTAGTAATGTCCCATATAGTGGCTATTGCACCAATGCCTACCTCAGTGTATGAAGACTATGATGATTTGAAATGGTGCTTTCAGTAGCATGAATAGAAATAAGTGTATATTATTTCAAACCAGTAATATTTTAGCACTAACAAACAATTACCAAATAATCCAGCCTTTCTTGATGGATACAATCAATGTAAGTAGAGTGGCCAATCACTAGGGCTCTGATTTCAGACAAACCTGGGTTTGAACTCTGGCTCTGTTATCTACTAGCTACATGAGTAGCCTTGGGTAGACTGGAACCTCTCTGAACTTCAGTTCCTTCCCTGGAACATAGTTATAATAATAATATTGTTGCAAGGACTGAATGACTAAATACATATAAAATATTCAGCACATGTTCTTCACATAGTAACAAATGGTAGCTATTATTATTGCTTTCAATCATTAACAATGTTTCAGGCCTATTAAATAAAACTATGCAGACCATGTAAAGACAGGAGGAATGTGTGTGAGCCAACAGAGTTATTAAAATAGATGAAATACTGCTGTTTAGAAGATATAGAGAGGGGTTAAGTTCTTCAAGCTTTGTGGTGAATATAAGCACACATATGACTATTTTGTGATAGTGGAGGGGAAGGGGTTTTTATATTTGGTCTTTTAAAATAGTATCTCTGCTGTTCACGCTCCATTGAGAGAATAAATCCTCTTTACTAAACCTTTGATTCTGTGCTAAAAATATTTCATTCCCATTTGCTGCAGTGAAATGTCATATCCATTAAACACCAACATACCAAATGCTACTTGCAGATCCTCAACCCAGCAAACCCAAGTCAACAGGAAATTTTGATCATCCTTGGCTTGTTCATACTGCACATTTCAACAGATTCTTATGAAGGATTATTGAAGGCTTAATTGTTATTTTAGAGCTATCTTAGAATTATAAAAATAAAGAGCTCATACACTCCAACCAACTCATTTTTAAAGAAAGAAAATTGTAGCCCAGGGAGTAAACCTTACTTCTCAAGGTCACAAAACTATAAAAGTGGTCATATAGGGCAAAGATCACCAAACTTCAAAGCTAATTTTTTTCCCACTGTAACAAATAGTTACTGAATTTTCAGAGCTGAAAGGACCTTTAAGATGACCTGATCCAGTTCCAATATCTTACAGAGAAAGTTAAATCCTCCCACCAAAACAAACAATAAAACAAAAACAAATAATAAATAAATATCCCCCTCCCCAACAAACAAACAAACAAACAAACAACCTCAAATGTCTTGCCAAGGTTAATACTTAAAGCTATCACATCCAGAGCGTTTGCCTAAACTTTGTAATCATAGTCTTGGTGCTCTTGACATTCTGTTGGTCAATTCAATGTGGTTATTTAGAGCAGGGGATCCCAAATCCCAGTCAATGGATTATCAACACCAGAATTAGCTCAGGGATGTTTAAAAGTAAAAATTCCTGGGTTTTATTCTTTGAAGATTCAGTTTCAGTGGTTTTGAGGTGGGAGTTCCAGGAATCTGTATAGTTAACTGGCTTTCAAGGAACCAGATTGGGGAACCATTAACAGAAGTCAGTGTTTTACCAGTATGCTCTATTCTTCTCTGCTGCGATTGGCCTAGGTCTAGGATAATTTTCAGTTAATGACTAGATACCTGCCAGTAAGCAAAGTGAGGAAAAGTCCTGGGCCACTAAGGAGCCTCTGAGATTTTAATCTGCTGAAGCCAGCCTCAGGGTGATTAGAGTGAGGAGAGAGCTGCTTTTGCCAGATGGAGATTGATCTGCTATGGAAGCACATCCAGGAGAACAGAAAGTGATTTAAGAACGCTTGGTCTCATCTCCCAGGGATGGGTGCCCACTAAATCATAATTGGCAGCTTGACTTCACTTGGGGAAATATCATTTTGAAACAAAGGATATCAATTTAAATATTTTAAAACAGAATATTTGAGGGAACGCCATTAAAAAAATGTATAAAGAAATTGCAACAGTGAATTGTCATGAATAATAGACAAAGATAGGAGATTATATTTTGTCAAGTTTTGCAAAATGAGAGCTGGGAGGGCCTTTTAAAACCTTTTAGTGAAGGGATTCTAGACACATCTGAGGGTGTGGCATCTCCCCTGGTAACTCTGGCTAAGTAGAGGTTCTCAATAGAGACCACACCTCTTGCTGATGACTGCTATTGTTTTTCCTGTCCTGCATCCTTTCCTTCTTTTGCATAGCACTCCAGTTTTACTTTAGGGAATCACCCTTACCTCACTCTCTCTCATTCCACATGGTTTTCATCCATGGGTTCCCAGGGGTAGGCACATGACCTAAGCTTAGCCAGTCAGAGCCTTCTATTCTTTACCAAAACAATTTCCTCAGAGACAGGCACTGGGCCATGAGCATCAGCCCAGAACTTTTGCTAGAACTTCTGGGAAAGGGGCACTCTGTTTGCGTTGGGCATGGCTAGCCTGGCAAGATGCAATGTTGGAGCTGCTGGTGACTATCTCTCCACTATGAAAGGAGGGACTGACTTAGAATGAAGTCAATATAGAAAAAAACAGAGCCAAATGTCAGAGAAAGACAGATTAAGAGAATATCATCTTGAGTATCTGGTCCAGGTATTTCTGAAGCTTGGTGCATTTTTATATTTAAACTAGTTTAGTTGGATTTAAGCAACTTACAACCAAGAGAATCCTGATCACTATGTCTCCTCAGAACCTGGGGTGGAATGACCATGAGTATTTGGAAAAGTCCCCACTGATAGTTCTGATACACCCATCTGGGAGTGGATAGGCTTTGGAGACGTATGGGAGCATGCTTTTCCTCACAAGACCACTAGTAGAAATGTAGCTAGTTGAGAAAACTTGACCAAAATCACATACTTATAATACAGTAAACCCCTTCTGAGCTCAATTCTGTCTTCTTTTAGAAGAAAAAAATACTGCATTTTTTACAAAGTAAAGGCACATATCACTTAATATGACTTTGCTGACAGAGACTGTTCGTTGAAATGGCTTCATTTTATCATGCAGGGCAAAAGCCAGACAGAAATTTAAAGATCTACTTTTCACACAATGTTCCCTCCACTGATATAAACATTGACCACATTTAATAAGAGCAAGTTTATAAAAAACGCAGTTAATTTCCTAGAGGTCAAAGTCTCTCGATGTTTCTCAGTAAGAATGTACTGTATCACCGACCGTGACTCCAGCTATCTTCCATTCTGGAGCTGGGGATATTGCGGGGTGGTCTGCTCACTTCACTCTAGTCATCTGCCTGCCCCTCTCTTGGTGGACTCAGCTGTCTCTAATGGTAAGATCACCTGGATTTTTGTCCCACTTCTTCTAGAAGTCTACAGACAACCTCAGCTTTCACAGAGAATGATGTGATGGTGTATGTAGGCATCCTCTGCCACCTCATTAGTGATTATAGCTCCCACACAACAAGGCACCATTTTTGCAATGTTCCTCAGTTTAGCAGAATAAGGTGGTCTGATGCAGGCTTCCAGGTCAGACTTGTTGGCTGTGTGTATGTAGGAAAGTTACTAACCTCATCTGTGAAATGGAGGTATTTATAGTAACTATGTCTTTATGATGGTCATTATTCACATTTTACAGATGACATTGATTAACTTGCCTGAGAGCTAGTAAGTTGCCACATCGAGGTGCAAATCCAGCTACAGGCAAAACCCAGGAAACTATGGGTCATATTTCACTTCTCCTTTAGATCCTCATAGAACTTACATTTTGCCTTTTTAATTTTTTTGCATGCTGCAAATAAGAAATTTAGAAACAAGGCTCAGTGGTGTGTAAATCCTTTAAGGGTGGGGATAATTTCTTGCTCATTTTTGTTTTCTTTGCATCATCTACCATAGTGCTTTGCATGCAGTAGGTGTTCACTAGGCCTCTTCAATGAAACTGAGCTCATTGTGTCCATGGGTGTAAATACCAATCAATAGTTTTAAGCTAGAGAGGACACTCCAGTTCCTAAGTACAGTATCTCTCTGCCAATTTACAGAGTTCTAAATTTTTAATATATACTTAGCCTTTAAACACGTTATAGCATGGTGTCATGGCTGGAGACTACCTGACTGAAACTTAACTTTGATTCTTAACTGACTATGTGACTGTGGTTATGTTACCTAACTTTTCTTTTTTTTTCTTTTTTTTTTTTTTAATATTTATAGAGAGTAATTATTTTATCTTCAGTGCATATTTTATTTTTATTTTACTTTTGACAGATAGAGAGAGAGACAGAGACAGAGACAGCTAGAGAACCGAACTGTGGGAACTCCCCAGTTCAGCACGTGGGTCCTGCCTGGGCCGGAGCCGGGATTCGATCCTCGGTCCTCGGGGACTCAAAGCAAGCGCTCAACCTGCTGAGCCGTCCCGGCTTTCCCTACCTAACTTTTCTATGAATCAGATTTCTCATTTGTAAAACAATATTATTATAGAATTTTAAAGGATGGATTGATAATACAGATAAGGAAAGCACTTGGTATAGTTTCTGGCTTGTAGTAAGTGCTCAATAAATGACACCTATTATAATAATTAAGTTAAAATATTAAAGAATATATTCTATATTAAAATTGTTTGTTTGTTTTAGAATTTTAAAATATGTGTGGGTAGACAGGATTAAGAGATTGAAAGACAAAAACTAACTGTCCTGGGATCTGTTAAGAATACTAATTTCTGGGACACAGTTTTGCTAGGAATTATTGTTAAAAGCCTCACCTGGGAAGATGCTTTCCTGACATCTCTGAGTGATGTGGACCATGAATGAGCATTCCTCGCTGGAAAAAAAAAATTTTAAAGGGCATAGACTTTCCACAAGTGTTAGTACCAAGGTTCTTGTCCTTTCAGTCTCCATGGATTAATTAAATCTGTTCATATCCTTTAGTTCTGTGCACCAGGTTTTAGGTAAATCTGCCATGTGTTTTAATAAGGATTTACTCAGAAAGTAAATTGTGTCTCCTTCACCTGCCAGCCCACCCTCATTATCCTTGGCAAACAGGTGGGCCTAGGAATGCCTCTTCTTTTGGGGTAACCTGTAGCCAGGATTCTTTGTGGGTCCGGGATTTTACAGTAGGGGATGTGGCTGCTTCCTAGATATGCAAACAGGAAGGCTGAAGCTGCTGGGCTTAAAGCCATTTTATTTCTACCAACTTTACAGACTTTCTACAAAGTAGGACTGTTCTAGGGGATGGAGGATAGGGTGAGATAGAAGAATCCTAGATGCCTAAGACACAGTCATGACCCTCAGGAATGTGTTACTTGGTGGGGGAGATGGATATATTAACTAACCATACTGCAAGGCAGAATGAATTATGAGCCTTGTTCATGATAAAAGCAATGAGCTGAGAAAGCCAGAGGAAGGAGAAATCCCACCTACTTGGTTGGAGGAGGAGGACTAAGATTTCAAAAGGTAGAAGCGTGGGGAAAGAGTCTGCTGGGAGACTGGAGCAGCCTGGGCACAGAAGCATGTGCTTAGATGAATAGGGACTGTCAAACTGCGTGGGCAACTGGAATATGAATGAAGTGGAGGATGCCAGAGTAGAAGCTGGGCCAGAATTTGAATTTCACCTTCAGGAGTTTACAGGACTATTTTAGGTCTTTCTAGGCATGTGGTCTCCCTAGAGCCCCGTGCCCTTGATAGCAATCATATTACAATGCATTTACATCCCACATTAAGATTGATGTATAACTGTAAGAGCTGAGATGAGTGCATTGAGCTCTCATTGTGCCTATAGATGTGGTTGGTCCTAGAACCAGTGGCAGTCCAGGAAGAGTTTGGAATTATTTTGGGGTGAGATATGTATAGAACTTGGGAGGAAAAAATTAGAAATTTTTATAGCTGTTTGACATGGCCTCAATAACCAAGGATGTGATCATTGTTCTAGTAATTCACTTTAATTTTAATTTCCAAAAGTATTGATCCATAATATAAATGAAAATACATTGGATATTTTTTAATCTTTATTGTTCAAAAACTTGTTTTGAACATTGGAAAAACATTTTTAAGTTGAGAAGCTCTGATCGAGTTTAAATAATATTACTTTTACAAGAAATTTGAGGTCAGAGATGATGGAGGAAAGAGTTGAGGAACTTGAAGATACATCAGTACAAATGATACAGTCTGAATACCAGAAAGGAAAGAGATGGAAATATCTAGTACTCTCCATCATATCTACATGGTAGTACATTTCACCTAAACATTTTGACCTAGTAGAAGATAATTTTGTGGCAAGCACAGAAATCCACTCAAACTAACCTAAAATAAAACAAAATGTATGTATGTGTTTTGGCAGGGGAGGGGGTTGTTATTAGAAGGCTACAGAAGCACCTCAAGGGATTCAAGGACAGGGATTACTACTGGATCTGATGAGGGATGGAGTAGTAAATGTAATCTATGCTGCTTCTCCTCCCCCTTCTCTCTCTCACTCTTCTTTCTCTCTCTTTCCCTCTGAGGTGGATGCTGTGTTGCACTGTCCAAATCCTTACTCAGGACTCAAGGGCTTATTTTCCTGTTGCTGCCAGAAGATGGGCCTTTGTTGTCTGTGCTCTTTGGAGATGGTCTTGGAGTTATAAAGGCCTGGTCCCCTTGCTCCAACTTAGGACAACTGAGAAGGGACATCTCATCTCTAGAGCTCCTTACAGGGTTGCTTTGATGGAAACTGCATCACAGCTCAGCTGCTCTCCTCCCTTCCAGTTAACTTCTCAGAGTCTGGTTCTCAAGTGACCCAACCTGAGTCATACCTCCCAATCTTCCTTCCACTCTCCTCCCCTACTTCCTTTTTATTCTTCTCCCCTTTCCCTTCTCCCTTCCTCCCTTTCTCTTCCCTCTCTCTCTCTTACCTGACACTCTCCCTCCCTCTCCCATCTCTTTCCCTCACACTCTCCCTTAAACTACATAGTTTCTCACCCTTCTGCTTCTTTCTGAGCTTCTACTTTGTTCTCTTCTCACCTTTGAGACCAACTTCTTCTGCTCTTCTGGTATATGGACCATCATGGCAGCTCCAAAATGATGTCGTCAGTTCTTCAGTCACCATCACTGTGGCTTATACTATTGGTATCCCACCCACGTGCTCTTAACTAGATTGATGCACTCAATCCTGCAACTGACATGGATGCTGGTTAATAACAGGTCACACTTGTACTCTTCTTAGGGGATTGCCCTTAGCCAGCTGGAACCTTCTCTGCTGGAGATGCCTAGGAGGTTATCCTCCATACTTTTTGGTCAATGACTCAGATGAGAGGGTATAAAAGTCCATTTTCCTTGCCTCAAGACAGGACACACTCTGTGGTGCAATTCATGCTCTAGAGTTCCCCATGGTGTAAGGCGGAAGCTGGACTTCTCCTGAAATGACATTTGGGTATAACATCTTCTCCTACCTATGTTTCTCTCACTGTTTTTCAGGTATAGAGAGAGCACTCCCTCAGTAAATACCACTGCTTCAAGGGAACCTGATTTAAGATCATCAACTTATAAACATGGTGCCTGTGGCTAATGACAAAGTTTCTGCTGTCCTAATTCCACATGTGCAGGAGGGAGGACTGGATTGGTTTCTGGGTTGACTGCTTGGATCATGAGTTCACTCCAGGTTGTCATCTGTGACTGGAAAAGGGGCAGAGTTGTACAGTAGAGTGTAAATGAGGGAAACAAGGGGAGAGGGCAACTTGAAGAAAAGAATGGTCAGTTCCTGCAAAAGTGGACCCTACCATGTGTCCTCCTTCTCAGTCTTTTACAATTTATTTTCTCAGCCAGCCTCCTCACTCCTCACCTCTCTCCCCACTTACAATCCCAGGTTTGAAACCAAGGGAAAGGAGCTCTTGAAAGGTAGCACCCTAGGATGGGCAAAGGATTGGACCAGGTGTCAAGAGACCTGGATTGTAGCCTACCTCATCTAGTTAACTTTACATTTCTGGGTCTCAGGTTTAAGGCAAATTAGAAAATTTGTTAACTTAAATAATCAGTACTTCTCTGAAAACAAACAGGGGAAAGTCTAGGTCTTTGATTGCTGCATGCCTGAACTCAGCACAATACCTAGCACAGAGTAAGAACACTGATAATATATTGAAAATAGGATATAGCCTTTAAAAATGAAGTGACAGCAAACTACATTGAGACTACAAGGTAGAGTGTGACTCAAAAGCATAGTGTATTCTGGGTGTACATCCCAGTAGCAATATCTAGCACTGGGGAGTGCTAATTTGTGCCAGTTCTGTGTTAAGGACTTTGAGTGCTATTCCCATTACTACTGCAGTATGACAAATCACCCCAAAATGTCACCATTTAAAATAATCATTTTGTTATCCTTGTAGAGTCTGTGGGTCAGGATTTTGGGCAGGGAGATGGCTTGTCTCTGCTCCAAATGTCCAGAGACTCCATGGGAAGTTTTATTGGCTGGTGATGATTTCACAGCTGGGAGCTGGAATCACACGGAAGTATCATTCTCATGACTGGTGGTTGATGCCAGCTGTTGGCTGGGACCTCAGCTGGGGCTGACAACCAAAGCCTGGGATTCCTCACAGAATGGTGGCATCAGGCTAGTAGGACTTCTTAAGTGGCATATCAGGCTCCAAAATCATGTGTTCCAATTCACAAGGCAGAGGATTCATGGTTTTTATAACTCAGCCTCAAAAGTCAAACTGCATCACTTCCTACAGATTCTATTGGTTACCAGCCCATTCAGATTTCAGAACAGGGGAATTAGGCACCATCTGTTGATGGGGTGGGGGAAGGGTTCTCATAGAGCCCATGGGATAGGAGATATTGTTATATGTCATATTTGGAAAGTTCAATTAGCCATGTACAGATTCTCATTAAATTCTACTGTGCTTGGAGTAGGCATTATTGTCCCTTTATAGATGAAGAAACTGAGACTTAGCACGGTTAAGTAACTTGTCTGTGGACAAAGCCAGTACGTGGCAGGGCTGGACTTAAACCCAACCAATATAAACAGGTGTTCTCTAACAGTATATACACTACTTAGAAGAAATGGAAAGTGAAAAAAGTAAGACTATCAGAGGCCAGTTCTTTCTTTGTGCAGGATTGGGAGTGCATAAACCCTCTTCTTCCCCATACCCTGATGTCAATTACTATCTTCCTCCATGCTACAAAAGAGTCCAGTGCCTGTGCAGAACTCCCTAGCATGTTGCTTCCCAGAGTCAATGCAACTATTGTGTGTACCTTTGATGTCATATCAAGTTTGCTAGATGAGTGCTGGCAGAAGGATTGCGGCCCCCCTATTGGCCCCACCAAGTTGTTTGGTAAAAGACTCTGGGGAACAGTGAGCTGGAGGGAGCTTTGATCCCTTCCATAGAGGCAACACACAGAACCAATTTGCGCCAGGAATGTTTTCTCTGCTACGATCCCCTTTGGAAATCATATCTTCCCTTAAGTTTAAACAAGGACCACTTCTTGCAGGAAGTCATCTCTGATGCTCCCATGAACTTATCATTAGAATGTTACTTGGCACTTATTGCTTGCTCTGTTGTGTCCTATCCCCTCAGTGAATTTTCTGTGTCCCCAGAGGGCAAGGACCATGCCCTATTCTTCCTTAATTCTCTTCCCTCCACCACAGGAATAATACTACCTTGTTCTTATTAGGTACTCTGTAAATACCAACTGACTAGATGAAAGGGCCTCATAAACTTTATTATTATATTATAACAGGTGCACCTTTGAAAGCATATTTGAGAGCCTACTGTATTACAGGCATTGTGCGAGGTGCTAATGAACCTAGTGATCCAGGAGCAGGAATTTAGAAAATAAAATATGAGCCTTCTGCACACTCTGCAACATGTCAATAACATCAAAATTGCTGTTTAGAAGCGAAACATCCTTGGTCAGATTAAGAGGCCTTCATTTCAGATATATTTGAAGCAGGTATTTTAACATTACAAGCTCTCTCAGCTGTGCAATGACTCAAGTCAGACATTTAGGAAATCCCTAAATCGGGCTTTTAAAATCCAAAGTTCTGACTTTAGCTTCTCCTATAAGTTGTGCAAATGATGGCTGGAGCTGGAGCTATTGGACAGAAAAGATAGACCTTACTGTTCTTTATTTCAAATTGTTTTTTTTACAATAAGCATATTCTTTATTCTTCTTTTAATTTGTCACCACTCTACTTCAAAGTGTTCTTAAAAGCCACCAACTTTGCAAACACCTTTGAATGTTCAAAATAAGCTGATAAACCTATTCAGAAATTACAGGTAGCCAATATCAATATGTTTCACCTTCACTCGTTATTTGCATTATAAAGTCTTGATTCAGATATAACCTTATTGTATAAAACTATTTCCTCAACATACCATCACCAAGGAAAAGCAAGTCCCTTAAATAATTACCTTTGGGATATGAAAGAAAATGTAAACATTTTATTTGGCAGTTGTTTCTGAACACATGAATAAATAAATGGAAAAGTACATATTAATTTTTTTTTTTTGGAGTAACAGGTACCATGAAACGCTTATTTACACATCTTCATTGCAAAGAACAGTTACATGATTAATTTTGTCTTATAAAATGTAACTTCCCACACCACTGGACTGGACAGTTAAGGATGGAGATACTGGTAGTGCTTGGCTCTAGCAGTCTCAATGTTTGAAAGGCATTCATTTGCAAGTGTGATAAGAAGAGTCATCATGCATTGAGTTCATCCGGACCACGTACTGTAGAAAGTTTCTGATGGCAGCCACAGAATTTGTGTGTCATGCACTTAAGTCAACTATGACATGTTTGTAAATCTGTGTGTTTCCCTTAAAACTGGAAGCAAAAAGAAAATTACGCTTGTTAATGGACACATGTGTGAATGACCTTGGTGCCTGAACATTTAATTCCTGAAATTTCACAAATTTGGCTTTCTCTGCATCCCAGTTATACACTTGAGTAAAAGAATAATCACTTCCAAGAATTGCATATTGGTAGTTATTTATCTGTAGAGGCTGGAACACCATGGATCCTCGTGATGGCATCCTCTGGATATCCTGAAATGAGGAGCCTCCCCATTTCATTACTTTGGAATCACCAATGAATCTTGTCAAGCAAATGTACACATCACCTTTCACTGAGAAGTGCTTTACGGCATATACATCCTCCATGTTAGGGATGTCAGTTTGGTTCATGAATAATTGTTTTGCTTTGTTCCACTGATAAATTACAGGGCGCTGGGAACTACTGGACAAAATTAAATGAGGCATTCTGAGTGCCTGAGGTGTTCTGGCTATTTCTAGATATTCCACATCAGTGTCCCTGTACCAAGCATGTAAGGATTGATGGGAGTAGAATCCATTTCCATTCCATTTGTAAATGGTAGTAAAACCAGCTTTTGAGCTGTCAGCAACAACAAAGTACCAATTGTTTTCAATCTTGAATGTTTCAATGTCATTGGGTTTTCGGATTTTGAGAATTTCAATATCCTGGATTTTTATGAATTTATTTGCAAAACTGTCTCGCTTATAGATGTGAGAGCCGCCAAACAGCTGGGCCACAATAACGTAGAGCTGAGTTTCAATGACTATAGGCTTGCATACTACAGTGGATGTGCCTGGGAAAAGACAAACGAGAGATTAGTTGGAGGGCTATCCTCTTTTGGAGTGTGCAAACACATAAGCTGAAGCCACACAACTTGCACTAAAATAAGAGATTTCCTTGTTAGATTAGGCAAGGTCAATTTCCGAGGCCAAACACTATCAGGATCCTGAAGTTCTGCACCTTTGGGGTCTTTTTACCAACAATTGAAATGTCATGTCACATCTAACCTGCACTAGATGTTCAGGGCACATGGCTACCGCTTGAGTTTTCTTCTCTTACTTCTTGCAAAAAGAAAGCACTGCTTTTCCCAGCACATCATGAGTTAATCATTGCAATTGTAGTGAAAATGGGTGTTTATAGAGCACCTACTATGTACTTTGCCAAATCATCTCATTAAAAATTTCCAACTCGCTTAAGATAAAAAATATTATTATCCTCCCTTTTGCAGTTGAGCAGCCTGAAGCTTAGAGAGGTTCAGTGCTGCTAGAAGGCAGGGTTAGGATTCAAATCCAGGTCTATCAGCATTGCTATGCTTTTAACCCAACCTGGGGTGGGGAGTTAGTTGTTCCAGGACTTCCAGCTTGGGGTAGGATTCCACAAGGTTCTAGAACAACCCACACAGTTTTGAGTGGTGGTCTGGGTATTCCATGACTCTACCTGTAATTGGTTTGCTTTAAGTGTAAACTGCTTCTTGCCTCTAGAATAACTTGACTTTCCCCTGAGAAAGAAAAGTGATGCCACTTGACATTTTTCTGAATTTTTAGGTCCCAGGTGGCAGGAGAGAAAAGAAGGAAGAACAGTCCTTGAGAGAAGTGAAAGAGGCATACAGCCATAGGCAATGCTCCTGAATGTTACTTTGGGAAATCTCAGAACAATATTGGATCTGTCAGGGTACCTAGCTCAATATCCTTTTGGTAAGAATTTATTATTTATTAATAGAATTTGATTGGCTCTAGGAAATCCAAAGACAAGCAGGGCAAATCCAGGCCCCAGCCCTTTTCTGGTTGTAGTTTAGGGAGCTCTGATCAGTTCTGCATCAACTCTTTCCTCTAATTGGCTCCGTCCATAGGCAAAATTGTTCTATTTGTGACCCTTTTCAGGACTCAACTGATTGTGTGACTTTGGGAAAACCACTCAGCTTCTCAGGTATTCAGTTTTTTCTTCTGTACAATGAGGGTTGGGACTAGATCATGGATGGCCACTAGATTTCAGTCATGTACCCAAATTGATTGACTGATTGATTGTGATTGCCTGGAGAGCTGTGCTGAGAAGGATCCTCTGGCTATGTCTGCTCTCTGCAAGAAAGAGCACCAGGATAGGTTAGCAAAATCTGTCCGGGGTGAGGGAGGGCATAATGACTACATATGTGACGTCTATTTGCCATCCTAGACTGACTGATGCCCTCTGAAAGTCTGCAAATATATGACTCATTTTTCTTTCAAGTGCTTATCTAAAGATTCATTCAAAGCAATTGAGGGACTGTACACAAGTAGGAGGACCTGATTTAGACAGACAAAGCCCTGCTGCAATCCACTGGAAAACTGAAGGGTGGGTGGGGGTGGGGAGAGACTTAGAGTGAAAGGGAAGCACAGCCTTCCTCATTGAGAAAGAAGAAAGATTTTAGAAGCATCTCAGTTTGGAGGGGATTTCTTCACTTGGGCACCTCAATCGCAAGCAAACCCCAGACTTGTCTTGATCCTTTTAGCAATGGACTGATGACCACCAACAAAATCTAATTAAGACCTTTCCTGCCTTGTCTAACAGACCTTTTATGAGGATGTTTGAGTGCTTTTAGGAGCAGATTTAAAGGTGTTCAAAGATAAAGATGTTGCAATCATTTCAGAGGGAGCCCCATCTTGACTTTAAAAATTTATGACTTAAGATTTTTAAAGTTGAAATGAGAAAGAAACTTAAGAGGTCACCTGAGTAAAAAGTTTTCATTGAAAAAAAAATTGGCTTCCATGGTTAAATGAAAAGCAACAAATTCTAGAAAAAAGCTTGTTTCCTCACTGTAGGACTTCTCAGAGCTTCTAATGTGCATTAGTATGAATCTCCAAGAGGGAGATGTGGTTCATAGATTTACTGAACCACAAATCTCATTTTTTTGTCACAAGGCCTTTTGTGAAAACATTTTGCAAAAGTAATGTTTGTGCAACAAAGTTTGAGATTTACTGCTCTAAAATAACCTCCTAATTTTATATTTTAGAAAATAGAGGGAGAAAATAAAGAAAAAGAGATACCCAGTGAGAATGAGAAGATTGTCAGTTTATTTGTGGCAGAAGCTGGATTAAAACTCATGATTCCTAGTCCAATACTTTTTTTTTTTTTTTTTTTTTTAAATTTCTTTTTTTTTTTAATTTTTATTGTTTTGACAGAAAGAGAGAGAGAGAGATACAGAGACAGAGAGAGAACTGAACTAGGGGAGCTCCCCAGTTCAGCACATGGGTCCACACGGGCCAGGGCCGGGATTCGATCCTCGGTCCCCAGAGCTGCAAAGTGAGCGCTTAACCCACTGAGCCATCCCGGCTTCCCCTCCAATACTTTTTTTTTGAGGAAAACCAATCCACCTTTTATTGCATATTTACTAAACGAGGTCCTATGCTAAGTTCCTTTAATGTATGATTATATTATCTTATATCAGGCCTGTAAGTTAGGTATTATTATTCCAATTTTACAAGTGAGGAGATTAAGGTTTAGGGAACAATTTCAGGTCACTTCATAAATGGTAGTTAGGATTTCGATGTCTCTGAGCCTTGCCCGATATCACTCATCTTGTTCAGTAGCCGTCGGCCCAAGCAGCTTAACTTTCCACTCAAAATACAAGTAGGCTCTTCATACCTGTAATGTTGTCATAATTCCGGAAGGTCTTTTCTACGTGGTCCCATTCAAGGAAAATGCATTTTCCAGTAAAAGGCTGAGCGATAACTACATATTCATCGTTCATATAAGAAAAAGTGTCTATGGATAGTGACTGATAAGGCAGGTCTTGGGATTTTGCAAATTCTGCAAAAATAAGGGAGAATGATGAGTAACTGTGTGCTAATGCTTCCTTCCTTGGCTAGCTCTCAAATATCTATGACAGACACATTTATTTTAGAGAAATGGTATAATGGCAATTTTACATTGCTTTTAAACACATCAAGTTTTAATGGTTTATAATATTACAAAAGTTAAATTGCTCAGTTGGTTTTTAAGATATAGGAAATATCAGCTCCTGCACAAGTAAAAAATAGAGCTCTTATTTTAATTTTATTAGTTGGAATGATTTAGATTACATTACCTGTAATGATACAGTCAAAATCCTTGGAGGAGAGACTATTGATTTTGCGCTTCTTGTATTCTGGAGGGCCTTCACAGTAGATGTCTTCGACAGTTGCATTGGTGTGGCTTAGCCATTCCACCAGCCATTTCAGTTTACAGTCACAATTAAATGAATTACCTCTCAGATCCCTGAAAGACAAACTTCAGCTGCTTTTGCTCTATGAAGGCCTTACCTACACAAGTATGATGCCTATTTAGTAATTAAAATGTGCAGAATGACCCATTATCCACCTTGAACCTGACAGACTCACTCTGGGCTCAGAGAGTTACCACAGTGCACCCTTGAAGGCCACCCCAGTCAATGGAATTTCATAATGTATTACCTCTTAAGTCCAAAGGTAACTCAGTCTAGAGCTATGCTGTCCGTAGAAATAAAATATGAACACATACCGGTATGTAGTTTAAAAATTTCTACAGACACATTAAAAAAGTAAAAAGGAACAGGTGAAATTTATTTTAATGCTCTATTTTATTTTACCCAATATAAAAAAATATTATCACTTTGGCATGTAGTCAGTATAAAAATTATTAATGAGCTATTTTACATTCTTTTTTATACTAAGTCTTTGAAGTCTAATGCATATTTTATATTTATAGCATATCTCAATTCAGATGCTAAATTTTCATCAGATATACTTGATCTGTTTTTTAGATTTAATAAAATTTCTGATTGAAAAAAAAGATTCACACACCCAAATTGTTGCAAACAAACTTAAAAGTTCTCAATAATTGAGCTGAAAATCAATTTCTAAATGTAGTCTTTTACTTAGTTTTTAAAAAATTTAGTAAAATTTACAAGTCAGTTTCTCAATTACACTAGCAACACATTTTAGGTGCTCAGTGACCACATGTGTGGTATCACATTGGACAGTGCAGGTCTAGAGGAGAGTATGTAGTGGTTATTGTATCATATTTAATTAAATTGAATGAGCTATTTGCTTTTCTTTTTCCTCACAGGCGTAATTAATTCTGACCTTATTTCATGATCTACAAATTCAATTTTAATAGGAAATGACTTTGACACAGCCAAATTAATGCAAATATACAATAGCTCATGTTCATAACAAGCTATACAGCATAGTTTAAATTTTCATATATGATTCCAACTGGCTAGGTTCTCTGTTTATTTGTATTACTTTGGTTCAGAAATTCTATCTCCTTCCTAAAACCATTCTTCGTCACACAGAATTCTTAAGATAGGCACTCCCTACTCTTCATACAGCATGTGAATAGTTTTTAAGAGTTGAAGCATTTAAAAAAATTTAGAGGACAGTCAAGAAAACCAAGAAATCAACTAAAAGGCAAGTTGGCATGGATCCTTAGATATATCTTAGATAATTCTTGATTTGGGCATATGAGAGTAAGCCCAAGAGGCCAGACTCATTATGGAATTCCCTGGAGACTGAAGCCAATTTCAAGTGCATTTATTTATTTATGTTTTGTTAGTGTAAGGTACAGACTGACACATGGATGAGTCAGATAGTTCCCAAATAAGCTATATACCCAAGTCTGCCATGGAATACCATCTAACTTCTAAGACATTCCCAGGACTGAACTCATCTCCCAAGAATACTCTTACTCAAAATAATAAGTGTCAACTTTTTTGGACTATTGTAAACTAGAGATAACTGTGGTCTGTTTGAGAATTTCTTGGAAGTGTCTGATCCTGGCACTCTCTTGGAAAAAAACCCATCATTCAGAAATGGGGATAATAGTCATGGAGGAGGGGCTGGGAGAGTATTACAAGGAACAAAGAAAGTTTTTCATTAGCTTACTGATTTGAAGTTAAATACTGGGTTTAGGAGAAAATACTTGACTTGGATATTTTGGTATTGAAGAAAAGTTGTTTTGAACATACATTCTATAGCAAAGTACCTGAATAATACGAACACTTTTGTTTTCATATAGCCTTTCATTTGTTCCTATATTCTACTTTATGGCATTTAAATACCTTACTAATGTACTGGAAGACACTAAATGAAGTGAAATTGCTTTTGAGAGGGTTAGGCATTATTACTTGATCTACTTACAGCAAAATATACAAATTCCTTACAAAGATCTTTCACTCTGTGGCTTAAAAGTCAATGTTTGAAAGCTCTTTTGTTTGAAAAGGGGTCAAAAATAATTAAGTTCATTCTCTTCCTGGGGCTTAAGCCAAATTCCTAGGGATTAAGCCTAGAATTGTTCAGTCTGAGAGAAATGGCAAACTTTTCTCCCTTCCCCCACTTCTTGCTCCATTTCTCTGTTAACTGACCAACCCATGGGTGTAACCTTTCATCTTTACTCTGTCATTTTCCCAGACTCCTTTATGTTTTTCCTTTGTAACCCCATTTCCTGAAACTTATGAGAAAAAAAAACCATCTTGAAATTTCTATCTGGGCCTCCTCTTCCCACCCCCTCAAAATCCCTTATAATTCCTCCCATAGAGACTACACACTTTGTCAAAAGAATGCCTGGGCACTATATTTTCCGAATATCCAGTGGTAAATACCATGGGAAACTTAAACATTAGTCCAAGTAAATTTAAAATTTGAGCCCATTTAAATTACAAAATTCTAATTTAATTTTAAAGCCAATTAAAAATTCTAATCATTAATACCAGTTTTCTTTGTTAGCTACTGTCAATTAATTAATTAATCAGTGATTTTTGTAGGTCCTCTTACACATTTGTTAAAGAATCCAGGCCTTTGAAAATATCTTTTGGGAGTGTCTGGAGATTGTTGTTTGCAAGGCTCCTAGGGGAAAAAAAAGAAGAGTGATGTACAGTATAGTCATAAACTAAATAAACGCAGTTTATGGTAAAGCTTACTTATGAGTCCCTTTTGTTCTTCCCAGGCTAACACTAAATTACTTGTGGTACTTTTCCTTTTCTTCTAAGATATTAATCAAATTCCTGCTATTGTATTTTGTATTTTCAGTTCCTGGCCTCTTTGCTTCAACATTCACTCAGGGTTCATGGCACTTCAGGTATCATGGTTAAAAAAAAACAAAACAAAAACCAACCTCCTCCCAGAATAACAGGAACAAAATAATGCCTGAGGATTGATCTTTCACATCTATTCTAGAACAGATATGAAATCCCTATTCTTAGACATTCAGTCATGGGGATGTCTCCCAAAGGGTAACAAACTAAACAGTGACAATGTCCATCTCCAAATGCTCTCTCATTTAACACTTAGGCTGCCCCTTCTCCTCACTGGCTCCAGAGAGCAGATAAACCTCCAACTGAGAATACTAATAGCTCCAAACACTCTCAAAAGTCTTCTACCTCTTCTCATTAATATGAATTTCTCAAGTATAAACAAACATTTAAGACTTTCAAAACCAATTTTTAAGTTACTTTTGTTGTTTTTCTAAGTTTTAGATATTACTACTAGATTGGAAAACTTTTTTCAAGTACTGAATTAGAAGGTTCTCATCTCAGTGACAGTCCATTTTGTGAAGAAGGACACAGTTTTGGAGTCATTCTGAGCTTGGTTTCAATCCTGAGTCCACTATTTATTGGCTGTGTGACTGGTGATACATCTTCTCTGAGATTCAGTTTTTTTCACTTTTAAGTAGAGTTAATAATATTAATACCTCATGTTATAAGATTGCAAAAAAAGTAAATTAAATAATTTAATGTGGTATCTGGCATCTATACTACTCTCAATAAAGGGCAACTGGGAGGAGGAAGAGGGGAAAAGAAGAAAAAGGTTTCTACTTGTCTACTATCCAAGAAACAGCATTGAGAAAAGTGAGTATATGAATGACCTGTTAAGACTCCACCTATAGCGGAGGTGTCCAACCTTTTGGCTTCCCTAGGCCACATGGGCAGAAGAATTGTCTTGGGCCACATATAAAATACACTAACAATAACAAAAGCTGATGAGCTAAAAAAATAAATGAGTAAAGAATTCCAAAATAATATAATTGTATTTTAAGAAAGTTTATGAATTTGTGTTGGGCCACATTCAAAGCCACTCTGGGTCACATACAGCCTGTGGGGTGCCAGTTGGACAAGCTTGACCTACACAGTCATAATAAAATGCTGCTAAAGAAGACTATTCTAAAAAAAGAAGAAGAAGGAGGAGGAGGAAGAAGAGGAGGAGGAGGAAGAGGAGAAGGAGGAGGAGGTGAAGAAGAAGAAGGAAGAAGGAAGAAGAAGATGACAACCACTATGATGACTATTCAAGATTATGTTTTCATAATTTATCTTACTGCTTGGTGGTAAAAATAAGAAATTTCCTGTTGACTTGGGCCAGTCCAGAATCACTCCTAAGTTATGTGTCTTAATTTATTTTTTGACATGATATATATCTTAAAGATCTCATGCTAACTTCTCCTCTGTGGACATTCCTCCCCCAGAAACCAGCACAAACTGCAATTGGCTACAAGGCACAAGCTGGCAGGAGACTGGGTAATAAGACAGTGGGCATGAAATGATGAAACAATCAAGTCCTAAATTACTGTTGCCACTAGGGTTGCATAGGAAGAGGCACCATACTTGTGTTACTGCCCAAGGCGGTTCTTTTAAACAGTGGGCAAGTCCTGCCTAAAGAATTATCACTCTAGGCTTCACATACCCAAAATGAAGGCTAACTGCAGAGCAGCTGGTGAAGTAGTCAGAGATACAGACTTGGAGCTACAGGCTTCTGGGATAGAGATGATAGTTTTGTATAACAGGATGGGGGGCTTATAATTCAACAGAATTGGGGGAGCTGACAAAGACAGGCTGGCTTGATGGGCTGTAGAATTATCATTATGCTTTCTAAGGATGTCCTATGACAGGGAGGCTCTCTTCTAAGGAACCAGAGGGTAGGGGAGACAACACAGTATAAAGGATGCTAGAGGGAAACATAGTGTATGAATTTACTGCACACTGGGAGGTCCCTTCCCTGTTCTACTACCAAAATTTAATCAGACACTAACTCACAATGAACTGTTTCTCAAGGAGACAGAATGGAGCTTCATGTCTAGGTTTGGTGAGGGGTAGGCATGAGAAGGCTACCTGAACTTATTAAAATCAGATAAGCAAACACAAGTACAAAGACTCAGAAATGAGAGAAAGGCTTCCATACACCTGAGGCCCAGGAATTGAAGTTGAAGCAGCTTCCTGTGTCTCTGGGAGGCCTCAGTTACATCAGGTTACATTTGGAAAAAAAGAAAACAGGCAGCAGGGACTTGGGCAGAAAATGTCTCCGAAAAGAATGTTGACAGAGCCTGGGAATTATTCTACCAAAAAATGTACCGGGGGAAGCCGGGATGGCTCAGTGGGTTAAGCGCTCACTTTGCAGCGCGGGGACCGAGGATCAAATCCCGGCCCGGCGCGTGCGGAACCATGTGCTGAACTGGGAGCTCCCCCAGTTCAGTTCTCTCTCTGTCTCTGTATCTCTCTCTCTCTCTGTCAAAATAAATAAATAAATAAAATGTATTAAAAAATGTACTGGGGAGGGTGGGAGGAAAGGGGGAAGCCAGGATGGCTTAGTGGGTTAAGCACTCACTTTGCACTCCTGGGGACCAAGGATCGATTCCGGCCCGGC
>PVKE010021017.1:0-26931 GCA_004027555.1 Craseonycteris thonglongyai
TATCTGTCAAAAAGTAAAATAGAAATAACTATGCACTGAAGACAAAAAGATAATTTCTCTCTATAAATGTGAAAAGATAAAAAAAAAAAAAAAAAAAAAAAAAAAAAAAAAAAAAAAAAAAAAAAAAAAAAAAAAAAAAAAAAAAAAAAAAAAAAAAAAAAAAAAAAAAAAAAAAAAAAAAAAAAAAAAAAAAAAAGATACAATAATAGTTACTAAAACAATAAAGGCAAACGATAATCTCAGCTCTATACAGAAGGATTCTACTTAGGAGAGTTACATTGTCATGTGTTATATGTTGACAATTCACCCATAGGAAAAAGGAAAAACACTAAATCAAAATAGCTGATTGCAGGATCATTTCATACTTTTATAATTGCTTTTATATAAATGTCATTAGGTACTTTTCATATCCTGACACTGGAAAAAAAATCTTATTGCAGCTCTATAGCAGATACCACTTCACAGACCTTTTCATTACTGCCTTTGCATCATCAGCAGAAGCTTTGTGAAAAATTGCTATCATGTTTCTCCATATCCTTTATTAAGCATTTATGATAGATTTTAAAATCATATAATGTTTCATTTATTCTGTTACTGAAAAGTATATTAATATTGCTTTCTATATGAGAACAATGAGGTACAGGATTACAGCTATTTAGGCTTTCATTAAACAGTAGCAGAAGGAGAAGAACGGTCCTATTTTCTAAGCCAAGCAACTAAAATAAGGTTCTTAGTTTGTCAAACTGGGTTATTATCTCTCTTTCCTTTAAAAATTTTGGAAACATCCCTACTCTAATAATGAAGGGAAAGGAGTCATTTTATTAAAAGCAGAGTTGTATTTGGAAAGGACCTCTTGATCTAGCAGTGACCAGCTTAAAATGTTCTCTTTCATCCGAGTCTTCGGCTGCAGATTTTCTGCTAGATGACCATCCAGGAAGTCAGTCTTTGCATTGCACAGATAAAGGCATTAAGCTGATGTCAACATCGTGCTTAGTAAAAGGGAGTGAGGTAGAATTCAGATCATTACTAGGAGAATATTCCATGAGAATCTTAGGCTGGCCCTTAGTACATATATATTAAATTTATATATGAAATTAAGATTTGCCCTGGAGGACCCTAAGATTCTGGAATCTGAAAGTAAACCAAGGAGCTGGTTATTCCTATAGGGTAATATTCACATTATAAAATTAGATTTATGTATTTACTTAATTATGCCACATGATGCCCCTTCAAGTTTATGGCCAAAGTTCAATTCAACTAAATATCTTTTAATGAGTGTACCTCTCAGGTTGAATAAAATAATTTACCAATTTTCTAATCATGAATGAATCTAAAATCGATTAAATGTACATTGACCTTGTGCCACTGATAGTTAAGAGGGAGACTGCCATAAAGCATCTCTAGGTTAAATCGATATTTTTCTCCAACTGTTATTTAGAGAAGACAGAATCAAGCCACAGTTAAATCAATAATGTGAAGCACTTTTTATATGTAGAAGATTGACTAACCATTTTATTGTTACTGAATACAGGAACTAAGAGGTCAAGTTAAAATACAAGATAAGATTCAAGAATGTTATGAGCTTGCTTTCTTTAGATGTTTTGGATAATTGGTATGATTTTGACCTGCAGAACAGTAATCAAACCAATGAAATTTTAGTAAGCATTAATAGCACTAAGCTTTTCTTGCAACACACACACACACACACACACACACACACACACACACACATTGTGTTAATAACGAGGTCACCAAAAAGAAAGGATTTATTGCTGTTGTTTTTGTAGTCCTTTGGAGTTGTTTTTTTTTTGTGTGTGTGTGTGTGTTTCTATATTTCAGAATATTTCTTATGATCTTAATTTCCACTTAATGACAATTCTTATATTATTGGCTGCATTGGTGAAAACCATTTAGAATTAGGATTGAAAATTGCACCCTGCCTGCCCTCTCTAGATACAACTATTGTTAATATAATTTTCTTAATGATTTCTGTCTACCTAGTTTATTCCCGCAGATGCTAGTTCAAGGATTGACTCTGCCTCAATTCCCCATAATGACCAGAGAAATTAATGTGGCATCAGAATTTAAAATTGATTAGATAGCAGCATGACTTTTTCATGCAAGTAATGTTCCTATAGAGATATCACTCCACAACTGGCCTCCACATATCAACTGGCAGGAGATGCATATGCTTTTTGAGATGAGTGTCATTATTCATATCAGTGAGGAAGGCAGTCACCACTGGGTTCTTTCACATTCTTAGTGGTGGGAGGTCTGAAATGTTGGGACCTTTGCTTTGTTCCTCCCCCTTCCTCCTCCTTCTTCTACTATTTCCTATTTGGCTCCTCCTCCTGCTCCTCCTGCTCCTTCCCCTCTTCTTCCTCCTCCTTCTTCTCTGGACTAGTGAAAGGTGGATTGACTGCTTAGCCATCATTATTTAGCAAAACATAGGAAAGGGCTGTGGAAGTGTTAATTTTGTCTACAATGATAAGCCTAGAGAGATTGATTTTCCGGAGAGAAGTCATGGTGAGGGGACCAGGAAAAAGGGAATTAATGCATCTGAAGAGAGAACAAAATTATTCACCTAGAGATAGAAAACTCCTAGTTAGCACAAAATTCTATAAAAAGTTAATGTAGCATTTGTTCCATTTAAGACATATGTCTATACTCTATCTTTGAAGTGACAGGGATGGACTTAAATGGAAAGAGCAAGCAGAATGGCTAGACAAGACTGTGGAAGCAGAAATTTGATGCATAGCCATCAGGAAATAAAGAAATTTCTCCTCCATTTTGAACCCTCTTTTACCTTTTGAATCCTAAGAAGTTGAAATGGCATGGATCAGCCATAGCATGTGGAAGGGATTAGAACTAATTACATTTGAATTTCAAAGGATGGGATATTACAAGGGACACTAATAGTATATGTGGGGAGAGGGTAATATTGAATTTATAAAAAATATATAATGCAAAGATTACTATAATAAATTACTAAAACTTTTGCAGAATTATCATCAACATTTTTTATGTTATTTAGCTCACTATTTTGGTTAGCTGCCATGCCATAACATGTTAGTAAATATTAATAGTAATTTGGGAAAAAATTTTGTACTGTTAATTTTAAAAGCAACTGGTACAAAAATATAGTGCTTTTCTTTTTAACTAGTAGAAAAATTCTCTCATATAAATGCGTGCATGTACACTTCCCTCAAAATTATGTGTTGTCAGTATAACACCACATTTGAGATATTGCTGTTTTTGCTTTAATATTTTTATGTCAATATTTCAATGTTTTTTAATGTGTAAATCATGTGTCATCTTTTTTCCTTATTAAAAGTAAACAATACCATGGCATAACTTTACTTTAGCAGAACCTTCTCTATTTTTTTCAAGTTCTTTCTTTCTCTCTCTCTCTCTCTCTCTTTCTCTCTCTCTTTTTCTAGGCCCCTCTCTCCTATTTATATGTAATATACACTATTTATCCTAGAGTTTAAAAATAAGACCTGATATTTTTAAATTTACAATTATCCCACATCTCTATTCTAAGCCCTACAATATACATCACTCTTCTTAAGAATTTAGGTATATTTTTCCCATAGTCGCTGATTTATAGGGTGTAGAGGTTAAAACATCCAGAGGGTCTAGAGTGGGCAAGTCAAGTAGGAAACTAATAAAAGTATCTTAGCTCTTAGTATCCTACTCCTATAGATGAAGAAACTAACACTTGGAGCGATTAATTAACTTGTCTAATGATACATAGTTAATAAATAGTATAATTTATGTGGACTCTGAAACTTACTACAAGAATATGCGTTTGATTACTTTAACACCTTTATCATTCAGAAATCTAAATTATAGAGTGTGGGTGACTTTCCCAAGGTCATACAGCTACTAAAATTAATACATTCATATATTCAGAAGTTACCACGATAACTTTTTTGTTTTCTCATTGCTGAATCATTTATTTCATTAGAAAGCACTAATATTCTTAATCAAAGGGTAATGTGTATATACAGTGTGCATGTGTTTTCACAATAGCTCAACAACCTACCCAACCATCCTTATGATTGAAGGGCAGCTCCGAGATTAAGAGGTAGAAAACTGAGCTCAACACTTTTTTTCAATTGCATTAACATAAAAATCAAATATTAGTGAATTCTGGGATAGTTCAACAGGTTCAGCACTTGCCTTGCAACCACAAGGGGGATTGAAACCCGGCCCCCATCCTTGCAAACCCATACACTGAACTGCAGTGCAACTGACAACAGCCAGATGGTGGCAAAGGTTCTTACCTCCCATGCAGGAGGCCCCTAATTCAGTTCCTGCCCAAGTGGCCACCCCATCCACCTGTGTGGAATGAAACCATGTCACAACTAATGATGTACAACTATAGACTAGTTTGGGCCCTTCCCCCTTCTTTCTTTTTTCCCCTTCCCCCTTCTTTTTCTCTCCCCCTCCCCCCTTCTCTCTCTCTGTCTCTCTTCTCTCATACTGGCTCTCTAGCTCTCTCATCTTCTCTCAAACAACAAAACTATTCTTTTTAAAAAAGATTTATTTAATTGTTTTTGACAAACAGAGAGAGACAAAGACAGACAAAGACAGAGAGAAGAGGGAGAACCCAGAGCAGTCTTCATAGTTGTTACATCATCAGTTTTTGACATGGTCTCATTCCACAAAGGTGGGCAGGGAATGCACAGGGTGAGAACTGGGCTGGGGGCCTCCCACATGAGAGGCATGCTCCCTCAAGCTAGGAGCTGAACCAGGGAGCGAGAACTGAATTGGAGGCCTCCTGCATGGGAAGCACATCCCAGTTTAGCACAACATGGGCCAGAACTGGAATTCAACCCTGTGTCCTTGGGGCTACAAAGTGAGTATTTAACCTGCTGAGCCATCCCAGCTTCCCAAAAATTAATCTTTAAGAGAGAGAGAGAGAGAGAGAGAGAGAGAGAGAGAAATTATTGTAGAAGCCTGAAGCTATTTTACATAGTGTTTTCTTCTTTCAAACTTCTTGGCCCAAAGTACTTTGTATATTAAGTGAACTGAAGTGTGGAGCTAGTACATCTCCTGTTTAGGTCTGGGGTCAGAAACTATGGTCCTCGAACCAAATTCAGACCCCACCATTTTCATACATAATGTTTTATGGGAACACAGTCAAGCTGATTCCTTTGTGTATTGTCCATGGCTAGTTCCTTGCTACAAAGCACAATTGAGTAGCTGTGACAGATACCACATGGCCGCTAAAGCCATAAATATTTACTAATTTATATGGCCCTTTACAGAATATGCTCTCCAAACTCAGTGTAGGCTTATACAACTGAAGAAAGAGGGCCTCCTGTATTTCTCCTAAAGCCAAATCCTGGGTCCAATAATGTCAAATGGTATAAGACACAGAAAACTAGTCCATGGATAAGCTATATTGCTCAGTGCTAAGTTGACCAGAGCCAACTTGCTAAATTTTATTTTGCCACATTGTATAACATTTTATTAATAGAATACTTGAGGAAATACATTTAAAATGCAATGAAAGTCGATATATATTTACCTCTTTAGCTCTTTAATCTTAAAACGATAATATAATAAATTTAATTTAAGATTTCTATGGACATTCTTTTTCTCCAGCTCAAAATCCAATCTGTACTAACTGAGCTATATAGTAGTGTCAGCTCAGTAGATGAAATTCAGCTTTTTTTTTCCCTGCAATGGAAATAGTATATATCTAAACAGACAAATATCTGTATTCTAAAACTCTACCACAAGATATTGTGTTGTAGGATATAGAAATAAAGACTTGCACTCTAAGCTGTTTGAAATAAATGGCTTCTTGAAATTTTTAGGATAATAAGTACACATCATAGCAGGCACATTTATTGCCATTTGAATTAATATTTTCTTCAACCTTTATTTTCTGATATAAAATTTAGAAATGGAATCAACCATATATTAAAAATGCATACATAGAAAATGAAATAGAACTTCCTCTGGACTTCTTAGCCAAAATCTTATTTCTGTACTTCTACTGTTAGCAAAAGTAAATCAACAGTACTTTTGAAATGTATGTCCCATTTTAGGCAGAATAAACTATGCTAATATCCTTGAATCTGGGGGCCAGCCTAATAGACCATTAAGTTTCAAATTCTAACTTGAATAATGATGGCAAAGAGTTCTGGGTAGAAGAAGTTCTCAAAATTGTGACAAATTATTACCAGAATTCGATTATGTACAATAGTAAATCTTATTCTAAAGTAATGATCACATATTTTTGGCATGACAAATGCATTCAAACGTACCTTTTTCTTTTTTCTTTTCTTTATTTTTTTTTTCCTTTTCTCATAGTGGGAAAAAACTAATCTCAAGTGCTTTCTCACATACTTCTTTTCTTGTCCACATTTTCAGGTGAGAGTGTAAGTGCTGAAGAGGGGTAGACTACATCTGCAAGAAAGAGAACTAGCCACAACAGGAGTGATGTTAGAACCTGCACAACTAGTCTGTGCACCTTCAGGAAAACATCCACCTCAAAGTGATCACAACTGAAGCTAAGTGATGTCACCATCCTCCCATGATTATAAAAAAGTTTGGTGAGTGATGTCTGCAAGGAGTGTAAGAGGTACCAAAGTACAAACTTTTAGTTTGAGGACATTGTCAGGAACTGAAGGAGAGATGTGACTTGTAGATGATGCTACATGACTTTTTATGTGACTCCTCTCTCTTGGAGCCTTTATAGTTAAGGCATATACATGGGACTGATTGCGGTTCTTCGTAGGGACAAATTCTTCACAAGTTTTTCTATTCTATTCTCTTTGTACAAGTTTATTCTTTGATCTGAAATAAATTATCTGAACATACTTATAGCCACATCCAGCAGGGTGATATGACTGAGTTTTAATTTGAGCAATGAAAGTCTAACATAGTATTAATAGGGAATAGAAGGGGTGCTGACTTAAAGATGTAATCTACTTTCCCAAGGGACCCCTGATCACCTCTCATAATCCCATTCCTCTGATAGTTTTTCCATCTCAGTAAAAGGCACCATAATTTTTCTGGTTACCCAGGTGAACATTTGGGGTCAACTTAGATTCCTCTTTTATTTTCAACCTTTACCCAATCCATAAATAAATCCTATGCATTCTATTTTCAAAATATATCTGGCCGCTGGTCAACTTTTGGAACTCTGGCAGTGATCACTCTTATCTTCCTGGACAGAGCTTCCTAGCAGGGCTCTAGCTTGTACAGCTTACATTATTAGGTCCTCTACTCATCAACCTGGTGTACATTTTAAAAACTTGGATCATGTCTTCAACCTTCCCAGGGCCTTCTAATACTTCCCCATCTTACTCAGAATAAAACCAAGAGCTTTTCAATGGCATGGGAGACATAATTCCTGCTCCTTTCTCTGTGCTATTTTTCTTTTGTCTCGTTGACAACAATTAGCCTGGCCAGGCGCTCCCCCCAAAACATGTGCACTTGCCGTCCCATCTGACTAGAATGAACCTTCACCACCACAGACACACACGCACACAGGACTTGTTATTCCAAACTTTGCTGAAATATCGCTGTATCAGTAAAGGTTTCATCAGAGAAACAGGCAATCATGGACACCACATCAGGGACACCTGCCATGCTTTATTATTTCAATATGGTATTGTCTTTTTTAAATCAGTGAATATTCCATGAATAGTGGTCAAGTTTATATATCCCAGGTATATGAGAACACTAGCCAACATATAGTAAATACTTAAAAATATTTGTTGAATGAATGAATGAAAAGGTAACACACACACACACACACACACACACAAAGCCAGAGCAGAAAGTGAAAACAAAAGGGAAAGACGTGGTGTATGGGAGAAATTGGAGATTTCCCAGAATCATTTGAAAAACAATTTTAAATACATATAAAAATAAGAAAGATAACCCAGTAAACTTTATACCCTTTGCCTAGATTCCAAATGTCTCAAAGAAAATTCCTTCTCTAGATCACATTAGTATTATTTCACATTGAAAAATTATAAACGTTTTACTACTATAAAACACATTCCGTATTCAAATTTCACCAATTGTTTATCTGATATAGCATAGTTTAAAGCCAAAGTTTGCTTCACAATATTTTTTAAATCAGTGTTTGATCAAATTTCATTCATTGCACTTGGTTCTTATGTCTCCTTATTCTTTTAATCTAGACCAGTGCCACACTTATTTTAATTGTATTACTCTGAAGCCTCAAACTAGTTAGTTGTCTTATAGAATAAATTTTATTATGATTTTGTCTGAAACAGTAGTGTCCTTAAATTTTTTCCTCCACCTCTTATATTTTCTGTAAACTGGGAGTTAAATTTAGGGTTTTAGAAAGTGTACTTAGCAAATTGGCTTTTTAATCCTTCATATGACATAACATTAGCTGTCACTCAATCCTATAGTGTTTCCCAATTAGTAACATTATGCTTGAAGAGGAATCTTTTGTGAGCTATTACAATCTCCACTTTGCATGCCAGACTGCCTTGTTCAAAAAACATGTGTTACTGACTTTGTCTTTAAACCTTTGCTGCTACTTTTTTTTTTTAAACGTATAACCTTACAACACTAGACACACTATACTGCTATTCAGAAAAGGACAACTTCAAGAGTCTTCGCCACATCATTTGAGATTTAGCCTAAAACAAAAGGCGATGTGGGACACAAAACACAGGTATTAAAATAAACTCTTCTACAAATAAAGAAAATAATAGCTGGGATGTGGCAAATGTTAAACATTGAATATATGTGTTTCCACTTGCTTTTATCTATAACATTTTTGCCATGAAAATAATCGCATTGTATCTATTTTAACTATAATTTGAAAATTGACAGATGAGTGTACAAAGCAAAGCATGGCTATTTTTGAAAACAATAAAATATTATTTCTAACACATTTAGTATATTAATATTTTAGGACTATATACGTATAGCTATATCTTCAATCTTTTGTATATATGTGTGCAAGTGCCTGTTCTTGGGTATTCAAAGTATCTTTTTTTTTTCTGACAAAGAAAACTTAGATAAAATGAGGTTTTTTATAGGTAATAGTGGTAGTTCTTATTTTGTGTGTGTGTGTGTGTGTGTGTGTGTGTGTATTTGTAATTTTATCATTTAGATCCCAAGTCCTATTCCTGTTGTTATAGGTAATTTTGTGCACAGAGAAATTTTGGAGCCTGAACAGTATAGAACAAGCGTAGAACCAGCTCATCTGTTGTTTTCTTCCAAGGTGCAGAGCTACCAGATACCAGATAAAGCTTACATGTTTGGGTTTCTCTGATGCCATGTACTACACTCCAACCAAGTGCATATGCATCTTGGGTTCTCTGTGCTCTTTGATACTGAAGGCTTTGTCTTATATCTTTGTTTCTGAATACTTCACACAGCCTTGGTAATTCCGTGTGCTCAAATATAACATCTCCCAATCTCCCATCTTTCTTCTCAATCTATTTCTCTGTGTTTGAAATAATCAAAACAATTCCTTTAAAATTGATTAGGACTTTTAAAAATATGTAATTACTAGCAGCAAATGGAAAGACTTAGGAGCTTTCATATACACATTTGTGTGTGTGTATGTGTGTGTGCTTGTATGATGCTATTGTGGTAGCTGTGGTTATGCATGTGGTTTTTAATGGTTGTTTAAGTTTCTAACCACCTTACTTAATTGCAGAGATCCTACATGTAAATACAAGGGCATGCAGAAAATTAACATGGTAGAGAGTGATGGTAGATGAAGAAAAGGTTCTTCAGATCACAAAATAAATTCTAAATGTTTTGGCCAGATGTGATAAAAGTAGCCTGCAGGATAGAGAGTTGCAGACACTCTGGCAACTCTGTTTACCTTTAAGCCATAGTTTAGAAACAATAAGGTTTTCACTGCATCTATCATAGTGTTTTAAGCAGAATATTCAACAAATATTTGGGGAAACTAAAAACCGGTGTTTGGGTGGATGTAAAAGGATTTCCAATCTTGGCTGTCTCTGGCGTAATGGAATCTCATACCTAATTTTTCTCCATTAAGAATCCTTCTGTGGGGTTGGCTATAAGTCAGCTGTGGTAGACAGGTTACAATTCTGTGGTCAGCTTGAAATTTAAATCTAATCCTCTGTTACAAAAATACTTTTCTACCGTAAAGTTAACTAATAACCCTAAAAAACACGAACAAATATTAATTTCAAAAATTTATATAGAAATGAAATACGCAATTACCAAAATATGTATGTAATTTATCAGTATTTATCTAAATAGTTATTCAAGTTTGTGTATGTGCACAAATTTACATCATCTTCCTATTGTAAAAACATTTTTAAAAATTATAGACTTAATTTTCTGCTGTGGGTAATGGCACTCACAATGTATAATGCAAAAATAAATAAATAAAGAAGACATTTAAAAGACCGTAAAAAACAATAAAGCCAATATTTTGACAAAAATGAAAAGATAAATTATGTATTTTACCCTAAAATATTAAAAAGTTCTATGTTTTCTCAATTTTAAGAGAAAAATAGTTACTGGTTTTGATTCATTGAAATTGGAATTTGTGATAAAATAATAAAATAATGCATTTAATTGAAACTATTTCAGAAATTCTTAGAGCCCTGTAATGCCATAATTGATGTCACAATGTGAATTACGTTTAGATTAATACATTAACCCATCCAATGAATATTTAATATTTCTGTAAATATAAGAGACCAAAGTGGATATATATGTAGATGCATAAAAACTTTCCTCAAAGAACTTACCAAAAAATATTCATGGGAAAACTAAGCTTATGTTATGATTTCTATGTGTTTTGTAGATTTTGTAGAGGAACTCATTTCAACGCTTTACCCATAAAAATTAGATGATTGAGTGTCTTAGAATAAACAATTATCATCTGGGACATATTGTCTAGATGCTTACTTAAAATAGTAAAATAAATACACTTGAAATATTAAAAAAAAAAATAACCGATAAATCTTTGGGACTTTGGACACAGAATACAATGCTGTGTAAGGTTTCTCCAGAGAGGAACAGGAGAAGAGATATTGGGGAGGGAGTAGAGGAATCAAGGACCATATATGATGATGGGAAAAAATAAAATAAAACCTGATTCTGGGTGGTGAGCTTCTAATGTAACACATAGATGATGTATTGTAGAATTGTACACCTGGGACCTACATAACTTTACTAACCAATGTCATCCCAACAAATTATATATATATATATATATATATATATATATATATATATATATATACACTTGTTGATAGAAAAAAAATAATATGGAGACTCTACACATTCACTAGTATTTTGCTAAAAATCAATCTTAAGCAGCATTGATTCTTTCTATAAATTTGTATTGAGTATTTATGCCTTATCAGGATCCTCTATACTTCAATAAATGACAAAATATTATCTTTTTTAAAAGTCCAATTACTCTATACTTCAATAAATGACAAAATATTATCTTTTTTAAAAGTCCAATTACCCCAAAGGCAGAAACAAGTTCCCCAGAAGCCACTTTGTCCCACAGATATGGATCTCTCTTTCTTCACCAAAAAGCAAGAGCTCATAGGCAGCTTCAGCAAGTAGAATCCTGCAAAAAAGTAGCTAGGATCTGGAAGTTGTTTTTATTCTAGTGGGCCAGGTAATCTCTCCCCCAACTGGGAAGCTTCAGGAAAAATTCCTTCTGACTTCTCAGATAAGAGCCAAAGGGACTATTGGGAACCCTAGCAAAGTCAGATAAACAAAACAAAACAACAAAATAAACTAAATTAAACTAAAACCCATAACACCTTTTAAAATGAAATCACTAGTGAAATCATAGTCCACCAAAGTAGGCTGGAACGTGTGTCTAAACCTAAATGAGTGATTGCCTGCTAAAACAAAATTATATAAAATAACCCATATCTTCTTAAACAATAAGCAAAATGTCTAAGATACAGTGAAAAATCCACTGCTGTCGCAAGAACCAGAAAAATCAAAATTAAAGATAACACCATCAATTGACACTTGCACAGAGTTGAACGAGATGTTGGCATTATCTGTCAAGGATTTTTTAAAAATGATTTTAAAAATGCTTCATCTAGCAATTATAAAGTCTCTTGAAACACACAAATGAAAAGTAGAAGAACTTACCAAAGAAATAGAAGTTATATAAAAGAACCAAGTAGTAATAACAGAACTGAACAATAACAGAAAAAAATAAAATAAAACTTTTTGAATGGACTCAAAAGTCCAGCACATATGACAAGATATAATCAGTGAACTTGAGAACATATCAGGAGATTTACCCAACCTAACCAACTGAGAAAATACAGAAAACAACAACGACAACAACCACTACCCAAAACCTCAAAAACTTGTAGGACAATAAGAAAAAAAAAATCCAATATTAATATTATTAGAATTCTAGAGGCAGTGATAACATTATTTTAAAAGTGAAAGCAATAGAGTATCTGAAGTAATAATGGCTAAAAAATTTAACAAACTTGGTGAAAGATATAAATCTACAAAATAGTGGAACTGAATGAACTGCAAAAAGTATGAAACAGAAGAGATCTACACCAAGAAATATAATAATTAAACTTCTAAAAACTAAAGATAAAGAAAAAAATCTTACAGACAGATGAAGAGAAATAACACATTGTCTAGAGATAATTCAAATGACAGCAAATTTCTTGTCCGAAATCATGGAAGCCAGCAGGAGCTGGCTTACTGTTTCTCAAGTGCTGAAGTAAAATCTTCAGGGTAATTGGATTCAGAAATGACCAAGAAATAAAGATGTCCTCAGACAAATTAAAGGTGTTTTTAAAAGTGACCATACCTGTAAATATGGCTAAAGGCAGACCTTTAAAAAGAAAGATATTTATTTAAAAAAAAAAAAACAACCTTAGAGTATCAAAAGGAAGAAAAACAAATGGAAGCAGGAAATATGGGAGAGCATAAAATAGAGTGTCTTCATGAATTTTATTAATCAAACTTTATGATTAAAACAAAAATTGTAATATTGTTAGACAGTAATGTCAATAATGTTTAAAAGTAGAGGAAATAAAATGACCTAAGTCGAAGTAAGGTTTTTAATTTTCATTCAAAGTGGTAAAAAATAATCTTAAGATAGAGGCCTTAAAATGAAATCAGGGGGGAAGCCGGGATGGCTCAGTGGGTTAGGTGCTCACTTTGCAGCGCCGGAGACCGAGGATCGAATCCCGGCCCCGGGCCCGTGCAGAACCATGTGCTGAACTGGGAGCTCCCCTAGTTCAGTTCTCTCTCTGTCTCTGTATCTCTCTCTCTCTCTCTCTCTCCTCTGTCAAAATAAATAAATAAATAAAATATATATTAAAAAAAATATGCTTTAAAAAAAAAATGAAATCAGGGCACGTAGATCAGAAAAAAAGACAGTCAAAAGTTAAAAAGTGAGCCTCAAAAAAATAGCCAGAAAGCTTTATTTCTAATACATTATATTTGTTTATGTATTGTTTAATTATTTCCCCATCAGAAAATATTTACACTTATTTAAGATTCTTGATACGGACCTTGTTTAGTGATATGTAATAAAGATCTTATTGCTAAATCAATATATATTTTGAAAAACAACTGTAAGACATACTGAAATTTTTTTAATATCAATTTAATATTAGATATAATTAAGAAATTTCTGTTAATTTTATTAGGTAGACTAAGAGTATTTTGATCATGGCATAAAATATCCCTAGAAAAGGATGGGCAAGCTGAGTTACTTAAAGTTGACATTCTGATAATTGCCATTTATTTTCATATTCTTGTATTTACACACACGTACACAAACTGGTAATGCAAAAATGATAAAAAGGTTAAGAATGTTTTGATATAGTTTGTGAATATCCAGTAGTATGATCATACTGGATAAACCCCAATATATTTTAATTATAAAATTAAAATATTACTGGTTTAAACACCAATATATTTTAATTATTTCTTAAAAGATTTATTAAAAAAACAAAAAAGAAATAAAACGCTCAGAATCACTTTTGTATATTAAAAACAGTGATGCTTAAGTTCATTCTAGTTAATCTAAGTATAAGAATTCTGTGCTAAAAATATTGTTAATTTAAGTTTAACTTATTCTTTTAAATTTTCTATTTTGTTTGTGGTTCATAGTATATATATAATATAGTGGCACATGTCAAAACATATTTCATATAAAATGTCTAAATATACATAGACTATATATGATCAAAAGATTACTGAAACCTATTTGATTTTATATTCTCACAAATTCATAATATACAATCATTTCTAATTCCAAGTAAATTATTTTCTAAAATCTCTTGTTTCTGTAAAGTTTTTATTCTAGAATCTTTAAAAAAATCTTTTTAATAATAAATAATTTCAGAATAGTGAAAACAAAGAAAAAAATATGACTTACACCAATAAAAATGCTTAGGAGATGCCAAGATGGTTCAGCAAGTTAAGCACTCGCTTTGCAGTCCTGGGGTCCAAGCCAAGGATGGAGTCCCAGTCCCAGCCACGTGGACCCCTATGGTGAACTGGGGTGTGCTTCCCATACAAGAGGCCCCAGTTAGGTTCTCGCCCCCACTGTTGGGTGCCTGGCTCAGGGGAGCGTGTCTTCCATGGGGAGGCTCTCAGCCTAGTTTCCATTCTGTGTGGCCTCCCAAATACCTGTGTGGCATGAAACCATGTCAAAAACTGATGATATATAACTATGGAGACTGCTCTGGGCCCTCCCCCTTCTCTCTGTCTCTTTTTATCTCTGTCTCTCTCTGTCAAAAACAATAAAAATAAATAAATCTTTTTAAAAGGTTATGGCTTTAAAAATAAAATATAAAGCAATTCGAAGTTATACCTGTCCAAAATGTACCAATGAAAATTGTTCCAAAGTAGAAATACAATGCATCCAAATTTTGTTTTTATTGTGATTAACATGATTTTAATATAGTTGAGGAAAATGATGTTAGAGACAAGAAAAATATTAAAAGTGAATTCAGGAGAAAATGGGGCTCAGTGAAATTGCTGAAGATTTTCTTTCAGGAATTCACAGAGGTGACTTTTTTTTTTATTTTTTTTTTAGGCAATGTAATGAAATGCATTGGTGGGTTAATATATTAATTAATTGGCATATTATGAAGCTAATTCTTAAGAGTAAAAAGTTATAAAGGAACTGATCCTAAGAAAGCACATCTTTTCCCAATGCAATACCATGTTTCTAAGGTGTGGCAGTGTCTGGGCTCAGTGGACATTGGGATAAGGTTTTCCAGTCTCACCAAATCAATACTGCATTTGAGGAAAACAAAAGGGGTCAAACACAGAGGGCACAGGGGAGGGCACCATTCTTTCAGGTGGAGAATCTGACAGGCTTCAACAGCAGTCTCAAATGCTTCCTCAGTCCCATCCATGGCACGCTGTCTCATATCGATTGAACTCCAGCCACTTTACTTCCATTTAAACCCTGCACAATAATCAGGTACAGAGAAACCACACTATTGGAGGAAAGAGAACACTGAAATGAAAACTTGAGTTAAGCCACAGTAATCCAGCCATAATCCCTACCTCTAAAATTGGGCTGAAAATGCATGGAGATGTGCACTGAAAGCAATAGATAAGTCAGAAGACAATTATTATTTCTTTTTCTTTTTAATTTTAACCTGACACCTGAAACCTCCAGATGCCTGATTGAGAATCATGAGGTAAATTCATCCTGGCTTCAGTTATAGCCGCCTCCTGTGCTTTACCAGTAGAAGTTCCTTAAAATTAACCAATAAGATTATAATGAATTTAGAAACTGCATAGTTTAAGAACATGTTCTCAGTGATATAAAGGGGTTCCTAATTTTATTGCAAGCACTTAATTAAAGGAATGCGTTATGGTTCCTGTTGGTCTTAGACAGTCACAAAAATAGTTATTCTATCTCAGGGATGTTGAGATTAAGGCAACTACCACATTCAGATTTCATTCTACACACTTGGAACAATTTCAACTGTAAAAGTGACTTTGCCTACTTTTATAAATTTACCTTACAGTAAACTATATGATACACTTTAAACATAGAGGAAGCATGATAAAATATATGCACTGAGCTATAATCTTTTCCTAACAATTAGTTGAGTAAAACTGAAGTATCACCCTCCCTTAAAGACAGTTGGCTAATGCTATAATCCCAATTTAGATCTGCTTACTCAACTGAAGTACGATGTGCATATCAGCTGCTGCTGGGTAAGTGAACTTTATCTTCTCATTTGATTAAAGCATATGGTGCTTTGCTTGTTTTGAAATAAAATAGCCTTGGGCATTCCTTCCTTGCCATTAGAGTCTTTGGAAATATATATATCATTCTGGCTTAGTTTAAGAATTTCACTAGCAGTGGTGAAATCAGTTTATTATAAGTAGGCATATTATAAATACCCTATTTAAAATGTGAAACATATCTAAGAATTATTATGCACAGTGGCTATGTTTTAATACTGACTTTATTAGCTCATGGATTGCTATGTACAATGAGTTAAATAAAAAGTTGATTTTGTTCCTGCTGACGTTGTTTTTACCTTGCAGTAATTTGAGCTGTAGCAAATCACATTTAACAATCTGTAGGTCTCTGAAGCTCAGCCTTTTCATTCCCTTGAAACACATTTTAAACACTGGTGCATTTTGCAAGATGAGGATCAAATGCCATCATTTTCAGTAGCCTAAGAAAGTTAATCACTTATGTGGATAAATCTCAAGTTTATTTCATTAAATAGATGGCTTTACTTAAAGAACAAACATTTAATTAAAGACTGATTTATTCTTTTGGAAAGTGATAATGAGGAAAAGAGAATGATTAAAAAAGAAAGTGCAAACAGGCTGGAAAAAAAAAAGAGTGAGAGAGATTTATATAAATTAAAAACAATCACAAACATTTAGAAGAATTTTAACTGCTTGAACCACATGACTATTTGAGCTTCACGCTTTATAATAAAACTTACCTAAGATGATCAGTGTTAGCAGCTGTACTTTATATGAGAATAGGAAGTTTTCCAAGCAGTTTCTCTCAATTCCTAATGGTGTCAGTTTTGATGGAAGGCAAGCAAGCGGTGGCCAGTTACAGTGACATGAGGGAAAGCCCTGTTTAAACACACCAAAGTCACATATTGAGGTAATAGAACCTTAAAGAAAAGGTGGTTTTAATAAAGAATTCTTTTTATACTGGACACATTTGTTTAGATTTATATTCTGTAGACTCTGATGACAACTCAATAATGATTGCTCCAGACCTCTGTATTAATAAGATTTAATATAGTAAAGTTTCCAGAAATGTGTTTTTTGAAATATTATGAGTCAGGAAATATTCCTCTGAAGCTGAATCTCATCAACAGATTTTATGAGTTTGAATTCAAGGAATTATATATAGTTTCTAAAAAAAAGAATGACCCCAAAGCAAGCAAATTAGTTAACTAGTTCTTACATGTGACAGCTATGTATGCTAGAATGCAATACATCTTCTATGAACCTTTTGAAGTTCACATTTTTGGAGTTAATAGTAGAACAGAATCCATTCTGTTTGCAGATGTATTGCATTGTAATTGCCAAAGGTCTTGGGCCGAAATATTAGTTCTTTCAAAATGCACTACAGATTTAAAAATTTTACATGGGTCTCTTAGATCATTCAATAGAGGTGAAAAATTACATGTTGGAAATACAAAGAATTCATTATATATGCAGTAACTTACTTTAACAATGAGGATACATTTTCCATATATTAAAATCATTTTAGGATGTTTTCAAAAGTATAGCTTGATGTTAATACAATTATTTTATGACCAGAAAAGAACATTTGTAATAGACATATTTGAAAAAAATATATATATTGTGATTTAAACGGTTATTGCACTTAGTTTGAGGCAAGTTTCTACTTCTATATTTTAATCTTAGTGCTCTTTTCTAAATTTAAGGAAATCCATCTTATGTTATCTATGGACTTATTTAATTTTTAAAATGTTTAACAGTAGTGGAAATAGTTATTTAAACATTGTGAAATTAAAAAAATAGAAAACTTTTATAAATTATTAACATAATGGTATTTAAATTTGGAATTTTAAGTGAAAACATCAGGATGATTCAAGTGTATTTGAATGCCTGCATACATATAAAATATTTAATATTCAAAAACACCAGCCTCATTTCCTATTATTTAAAAAAGGAATTTCACATGTAAATTCACACACACACAAAGAAATTAAAAAAAAAAATTTACCTTCAAATAGTGCATCCAACCTCTATAAAAATATTTTTATTTTTGTCATCATAAGTACATTATTTATTTCTTTGAGTTCAGACTCCTCTGAAGATAATGATACTGCTTCAGGCAACACTTTGAAGTTTGATCACTTGACAGTTAATCACGTCACAGTTTCTTTCTTTTTCTTTTTTTTAATACAAATGATTTACTTATTGATTTGCCTTAATTTATAACAACTCATGAAAATAATATAAAAATTTGTATAAAAATATATAAATGGATCAAATTTTATTTTAGATATTGTGTCCAACAACGGTTAATTTAATAAAGGCATCATAAATAATCAGCTTTTCAATATTATGCAGCTATAAGTAACATGGTCAAGGCCATTTTGCAAACTTAAATCTATTTGTCAGAAACATTAAACTGGATATTGTTAAAAAGAAAACAAATTATTTCTCAGAAAATCATAAATGCATGAAATACAGTCAAAAATAGGATGAAAAAATACAATAAAGTGCTTTTTTAAACTAAACTTAAATTAATATTTTAGAATAAATATTTTATAAATGAATAAAATAGAAACAAACTCAGATACAGAGAACAAACTGATGGGTCCCAAATGAGATGATGGTAGAGGGATAGATAAAAAAGGTGAAAGGAATTAAGAGATACAAATTGTCAGGTATACAAATAGTCATGGGAATACAAAGTATAGCACAGGGAATATAGTCAATAATATTCTAATAACTAAGTATGGTGTCAGATGGATGCTAGACTTATCAGAGTGATCAATTCATAAGGTATAAAAATGTCTAATCATTATATTACACACCTGAAATTAATGTAATATTGTATGTCAACTGTAATTAAAATGCATTAATTAAAAAATAAAATAAAGTAAAAAATAATTGTTTTATTGACTGTAACATATACTAAGCTTATAAGAGAGAGTCTTCTATAACAACGGAAATAAAAATCATCTCCAATAAACTTGTAATTGCAATGTGATATCATGCTAAAAAATGACTGTGATTTATGTGCTACTGTTTATATCTTTTAAATTCCTTTGATTTATATAGTACGAAGAAGATTTTCTGACATTATTAATGTTGTTATAATAAAGATGTTATTTCAAAGAGTGCTATGTTTTATCAAGGGAAAATGCTACATAGCAGCATCGATAGTAGCATATAACTTCCAAACCAGATTTCTCTAAGGAAATGCTTCTGGAGAAGTTTTTATTATCATTGATGTACTATGATATTATGTGCAGAATTTTCCAACTGAAAATGTCTTTCATGGTTTATAGTCAGCCAAATGGTCTGGCTATTCTTGACCACCTACTTATGAAGCAGAGATCTGGGAATTATTAATTATTCATCCCTTTTCCTGTAAGTCTTAACTTTAACACTCTTGTAGTCCTTCATCCTTTTAATCATTGTGCTGTATATACATATGTATATGTATATATGTAAATATCTTTCCACCTGCTTTCTCTTTCATCTTTTCCTCATTATCTCATCCATTATGAACACTTTTAACAGATCATCTATCAGAATCACAGTCTTGATCATATTAGTTGTTTCAAAATTTTAAGCATAGTAACATTTTTATATCATTAGTTAAACAACATTTATTAACTAAATAGTTATGTTTCTACATGATATTATCATGTGCACTATCCCTATTTCATTCTCTATCCACCTATTTCCACTTGTCACTTACAAGCCAGGTAGAAATACCTTCTATCAAAATTGTAAACTACCTATGGACAGAGTGACTGTGCACAAAAACCTTCTGTCTTTTTTATAGTTTTTAAATTTAGTACAAGAATATATTGCACCCTTATACTCACTTTTGATGTTTAACTGCTAAATCACTATCTGAATTCATAGTTGATTTGAGCAACTCAATCAAAGACCTTGTACTTATTGTACCTAGATCTCTATACTGGAGTTTTTAAGTATTTCTTTTCAATAGTTTAGAAGTGGCATCCAAAATATCATGAGCTGTGACTAGTGGAACCCTATGTTTTCTGAACTCTTGTACTTAAAAAAAAATTTTTTTTTCTTAAATTTTATTGTTTGAGAGAAGGTGTATGTGTGAGACAGAGAGGAGGGTGGAGGGTCCAGAGCAGTTTCCATAGTTGTACAACATTAGTTGTGACATGGTTTCATTACACACAGGTGGATGTGGGGTGATGAGGGCTGGGAAATGAACTGGTGGCCTCCTACATGGGAGACAAGAATCTTAGCTTCCAACCTTCACCACCACACTATCTGAGTAGTTACCAGCTATACTACAGTTCGGCATAAGGCCAAGGCTGAGAATCAAGCCCTGGACCTTGTGACTGTGAAACAAGTGCTCAACCACTGAGCTATGCCAGCACCCCCTGTAGTCTTATAATTTTTTTTTTTAATTATTTTTTTTTAATTCTTTTTCTTTATTGTTTTTGACAGAGAGAAAGAGAGAGAGAGATACAGAGACAGAGAGAGAACTGAACTGGGGGCACTCCCCAGCTCAGCATATGGGTCCGCATGGGCTGGGGCCGGGATTCGGTCCTCAGTCCCTGGAGCTACAAAGTGAGCACTTAACCCACTGAGCCATCCCGGCTTCCCCATAATTTTGAATTTCAAATGTGTGCCCCTGGAGATGCTGGATGGCTCAGCAGGTTGAACACTTGCCTTGCAGCCCCACAGTTTGAGGATAAAATCCTGGCTCAGGCCTCTGCAGACCCATATGCTGAATTGGGGTGTGCCCCCATTTTGATTCTCACCAGGGCAAGCTTCTCATGTGGGAGCCTCCTAGCTTGCAAAGGTGTGCCCCCCATGCAGGAGGCCCCTGGCCTGGCTCCTTCCCTGTGCAGCCCCACACCCACCTGTGGAATAATGCTATATTGAAAACTAATGACGTACAACTATAAATGCTGCTCTGGGCTCTCCCCGTTCTCTCTGTCTCTCTTTTTCTGTTAAAGATTATAAAAAAATACTTTTAAAATGTGTTCCCTTTATAAATGAGGTGTCTATTTAACCCCATCATCATTACTTTCATACAAACTGTATAGTGTGGATCTGCAAGGCTGGTTCAATATATGAGAATTAAATAATGTAATGTAAGGAAGAAAATCCACTTGATCATATCAATTGGTACAAGAATTTATGGGTACAACAGGTCAGTGGAAGAAATAATTGTGATGTAAATGTTTTGTATTTTGACTAATTCTGTGTCAATATTCTGACTGATATATGATATCATCATTTGTGGCAACTGTGTAAAGAGTACACTAGATGTCCATATTATTTCTTAAAAGTGCATGTGAATCTAATTCTCTCAAAATAAAACATTTAGTTAAAATTGATTAAGCATTTTAATTAAATACTAAATTAAAATATGTAAATCAGAATCATGTAAAGACTAATATTTGATTTTGTGAAAGTATAGATTTTCTATGTTTGTTGTTATGGTAATTATATTATGTTTCTGTTTGTTTGAGATTTACTATAATTTAGAAATTTATGCTAAAAATGATTAATGGATTAATGATATCTAGGATTCGCTTCAAAATTAGCTGGGTAGGTAGAGTGAGGGTAGTGGATGAAGTTTTATATCATCCATGAGATATTAGTTGCTCCTGCTTGATAATTAAAACATGGGCATCAATTACACTCATAATCTGTGTATGTTTCATATGATCAGTAATAAAATTTAAATATATATATATATATTTATTATATATGAGAAATAATAAATTTTGAAAATGTATCAAATAGAGAAATCATAGGTTTGAATTCAAAGTTAAGCAGGATTTATAGACTAGAAGCTAAAAGTGTGGAAGTGTGGTGGCACATAACATTATGTCAAGAGAAAAGATGGAATTTAGTAGAACATTGCTGAGTTTGGATTTAGACTTAATACATTCTAGTGTTTTAGAGATTCTTAACCAGTTTTGTTGTAGTGGTTATTGTGGCTACATATAATCCATTTGGCAATTTCTTAAATCCTATGCACTTCTCCGATTATTTGATTAATGCATATAAATACCTAGAATTACAAAGAAAGTCAATTGTATTGAAATACAGTTGTCAAACATCGAAAACGTACTACAGTAATATGTACACTTTTAGATGCATTAAAAGATTTGACATTCAAAGTATACACAAGTTAAAGTTACATTTTATTTTTAAATGAGATTCTTCTGTGTCTATCGTTATTGATCGGCTTGTATACGGATGTTAAATGTCAGATGCTCTTTGACTCACTTCCTCCTATATATTGTTTAGAAAATAACTGTGGATAGGAAATAACACAAAGCGATGTGGATGCTGGACTCACCGATATGACAGAAGCTCCTACTATTTGATGGAACAAGTGCTAGATGAAAAACATACCAATGATAGACTATCTAGGTCCCATTACAGTTTAAAGACATGCATGCTTCAGTCATGTGTGGTAGAATAGTATATACTATATAATGTAGTGTATGGTGGCAAGTCAATTACTAAAGTAATTAAAATATAATGACTATTGTAAAGGATACTTTTATATTTTTGTAGCAATCATCATTTATGTGGAAATATATGTGTGTTTTAGTATCAGAGTTATGGTTATTAATAATACTATTATAATTTGTGCATCACAGTTAACTAAAGCTAATGCTAAAGTTCATTTAGAGGTTAATGTAAATAGAGATGCATATTTTTCTATCCAATCAGATTTACACATACATACCCTCTTTGGACCTTCTGTTAAGGGCCCTCTACTTAACTAGAGTAAAATGTAATAGTTGAGTTTTAAATGAAGTTCAAGATAAAGACAAGAAGTTAAACTGATTCAGATTTTCAATTTACAGGGAGAGACTTTCTATAGTGCACTTCACTTAGCAATTCACTGATGGCTTTGTATACCTGAACAACAGTCCAGGATAGGGCGGGGTTCCAACTGGAGTCATTAGACATATTTTCCCTTCAATTCAATAAGTATTTGATTCACCACCTTCCACATTTGTAATTTCAGAAAAATGTCTTATATTTGATTGAATTGTTATAGATAAAAGTGCTTTGAAACAAAACTGTACAATTACATGAATTTTTTCTTATAGTTCTTTTCAAGCTTACATTTATTTTTATTTCATACATTTTCAAGTGCCTTAAAAACTATTCCTTGATTGCTTTCTGTCTTGTCTCACAGATGAGAATATACACAGTAAATTTTTAGCAAAAACATTTATGGTTTTTGAGTCATATTATCATATTGTTATTAATTTTGAAATGCAATTTTAGCGTGAACACTTTTAAACTTTATTTTGCTGTCTACTGCATCAATAAAGTCTATGCCTTGAAATCAAATATGAACATCAACATAATTTTAATGTGCAATCAAGGTGGCCAGTTTCTATTTCTTTTATAGTAAGATTTACTTTTTAAATTTTGCCATAAACTTTCTTAAGTGTGAGAGAAAAACTACATTACTATTTTGGAGTTTAGAAGTTAACTGAAAAATTAAAAGTTATAGTTACCTTCAATTTTCTGCCTATAATGTAGATCAGGGATTAACTACACAGTGTCAAAAAAATAATTTATAAATACATTATTTTTCTTATATTCAGATTTATGTTCCAATTAGATGAAAATGTTAAAAATTATTGAATAAGTATAATATAAAAGAGTTTTTCTTACACTGAAATGTCTTAACTGATTTATTTGTAGTGTGATCAACGTTGAACGGAAGTCTAAAATAAAAGTCCAACAAAACAGAAAGCCTATGAAGAGATGAGTAATAATATAAAATTGCAATGATAAAGTGTAGTTAGATGCCCTTTAATATATATTGAAGAGATACTTTCTTTTATGGTTTGCCTTTTAACCAGTAAATTGCTCCTTAACTCTAAAGCATTTCTACAAAGTGGCATAAAACACATGCAACATTTCCAAGTACAATTTAAAAAAAATTAAAATGAGCTCTTGTCAAAGATTGTTTAACCTATTAATAAAGGCATCAACAGGTGGCAAACTGGTTGAAAAGATAATCTGAGGGACTGATTAAATATTGTCCCTGAAAGAAAGAAAGACAAAATAAGATTATCATCTTAAATATAAAAACCAGTTAAGATACCCCAATGATAGTGTTATTTGTTTTCCAATAAAGAAATACAAGTTAAAAATCTAAAAGTAATATATAACGTTACATGGTCTTGGCCCCAATCCATGGTAGATAATAAAGCGAACAAAAGTTAATTCTCTTAGGGAATAAAATATACCCATGCTGCGCTCACTAGGTATGCTCCAGCTAGACACTAAAATGTCACAAGGTTACCTTTTGCCTACATTCTAAGCTTTGCTTATTCTTTTCTTAACACTAGGAAGCCAATCTTATACTTTATTGATGTCTTCATTATGGAAATGATGCCTTGGGGCCTTAAGCGAGATATAACCTTAATCCCAGTGTATTCCAAGTGAAGGTTTCTTGATTATGAAGCTAATTTGGAGTGTCGAGTCATTATCTTGGGCAAAGTGATATCAGAAACATGGCAAAATGAGACATCCTTAGTCAGATATGTGCTCAACAACCTCACATCGACTCATGGTGTGCTTTTGTGGGATCTATGGGATGCAGTGCCATACACCAAGGGACCCAGAAGGAGTCTGGCCCACTAGTATGTTACATAATAGGCACACAGACCTTGGCCCCAGCTGTTGACTGCAGTAGCCTTCGAACAGGCATAGGATACAGTAGAGAACACTATCTTAGACAATCACCCATGGATGAGAAAGTGTTTGTGTAAGTCTAGCTTTCCAGAACACCACTGGAGCAAAAACAAAACAAAACAATAACAAATGAAATGTGTTGGATGCATTGGAGAGTAAGAGGAGGAATCTGACTCTTTAATCATCATTTCTCCAGTAAGATGAAGGAAGAACTCAGTGCTAAGTAAAAACTTCTTAGCCTATGGATTTCCTCTTGTGGAGGAAAGTGTATGAATGAGTGCCTGGCTGTGTAGGGCACTGACTATAAAGCTCATTTTTCTCTCACCCAAGATGGAATTTGGATCCTACTAACTATGCCTACAAGCTCTGGGGATGCCTTACACATAGGCTCCTCTCACTGTCTGATAAGCACCACCACCCACCCACAACCCAGAGCTCTGCCCCACAGCACGCTCACCACACATACCATCCTGGGGTCTACTCTCTACATGAGCACCAGATCTTGAGAGTGGGGAGGAAAAACTTTGGCAGATGCCCAAGGAGAACCTGCAGAAAGTCAGCTTGAATCTAGGGGCCACAGAGAGACCACAAATTTCTTTCCTAGGGGAAAGCAAAATGGAGGCTTTCATCATATGGCCTGGTGCATTGCAGGATTGAGAGAAGGCTTATAAACTGAAGACTACTGCCACAGAGCAGAGGAAACAGAAACATGGAACAGATATATCCATAGAAGACTGGCTAGTGGAAGGTATTTTTTGTTTGTTTGTTTCCCAAAGTCATTTAGTGAAAACCAAAAGAAGTGACAGCAATTGAAAACACAAAGACAAGTGCAAATCTTCAAAGAGCATGAAAAATCAAGGGAACATGATACCACCAAATGATAAAAATAAACTTCCAGTAATGGACTGCAAAGACAAAGAGATCCATGATTATCTACTGATAAAGAAACTGACCCTTTTGTCTCTTGCAACAGTTTGAAAGCTTCTTTGTTTCTTATTTTTCTCCCTTAATGTCTCCTTTTGTGTGTAATTGATTTTTATAAAGCTACCTTTTTGTTTCAGTCTCATTTCCTTTTGGGTATATTTATAACGCATCCTGGAAAATGCAAATGCAATTGTGGTTTTTCTGACAATTACTAACTTAATAACCGTAAATTCCCTGACCTTCAACTTTAGAAATCGAGAAACAAAATTTTAATTGTTGTGAAAAACATGTAAGAAAATGTTTGTGAAGTAGCTTTCATAGTACCTGGTATAGAGTAGGTATGTAATTAATGTTCTTCCTTCTTTTATTCATCTATATGTAAGTTCAAGTTTATTATAATGAAATATGAAAAGACATATGAAGAACGCTGCTATGTATAGATTCCTTAATTATGAGACTCTTCAAATCAGATTGTTCTATAAACCAAAGACTTAGAAATCTTCCTAATTCCTAAATCTAGTCTTCATTCTCAATGAATACTTATATAGGTAAAGGAAGGAAGAAAGTGAGGAGGGAGGAAGGCAGGGAGGGAGGAGGAAGTGAAAGAAAGATATAAAATGAAATTTAATCAATACTTTCTTATTTTTTCATGGTTGTAAAACAAGTCTAAAGGCCAAATATAAAACTTCACATTTCATTTTACATTAAATAGATAATGACATTATATACTTAACAGATCTGGTGAATGAATAAAGTAGTAAATAAATAGCCCAAAACATTTAATCTGAAAATATTATCTTAAATGAGTTTTTAAAATATCACATTAAAGTAAGCATATTTTGCATTACGTAGATTACTTGGAACGTCCTATAGTTATCAGTTGTTGTTTTTTTTAATCAGTGATAGCCCTGATTACTCTTAGCCAAATAAAATTTCTTCTTTCAATTTTCCATAGGAAACTTAAATTTTTTTTTAATTTATTTTTATTGTTTTTGACAGATAGAGAAAGATACAGAGACAGAGAGAAGAGGGAGGGCCCAGAACAGTCTCCGTAGTTGCACATCATTGGTTTTTCCACATAGTTTCATTCCACAG
>PVKE010021018.1:0-26930 GCA_004027555.1 Craseonycteris thonglongyai
GGGGGGGGGGGGGGGGGGAAGGGCATCTTATGGAGTAAAAAATATGGTAATTGCCAGGTTTATTTATTGGTGTGGTGTGGTTTCTCAAAGTGGCACAAACTTCAGGTGTCTGGCCTGTTTATGTGTGGTACAGGTCTGAAGCAATCACAGGGGTGAGCATCTTGGCCTGGATTTGCCTGGGCTCAGGTTCCCAGAAGTTTTCATTGGCATAGTGATCAGGGCTTCCAGGGTTTAGAAAATAATGAGTAACTTGTCCCTTTCCTCATATAATTTTCTCATGCAACAACTGTTAATTTGACATCTGGATTCTTAATCTGGAGTCCCTGAAACTCAGAATCTTATAAAGTATGTGTGAAGTGCATATGTGCCTTTTAATGGGGGAATGGATCCATAGCTTTTGTCAAGTTTGCAAAGGAGACCATGGTAAAATGTGAACAGTACCTCCGGAGTTGTTGGTCCACCAACAATCTCTGCAGACTGTCACCCAGGAAAGATTAGAAACCTAGGACCTATTTTGTTCTAACTCCTAGGTTTACAGAGAGGGTTACAATCTAGTGGTGTAGGGAAACTGATGGTAAACAGTTGGTAATCACCTGGCACACAGTGTGTGCTAAATAAGCTGTTGAATAATGTGCGCTAGATACTTTTAGGTCTCTGAAAAGGGGTTGGTGAGTGAAGGGTCCCCAGGAAGGGCCTTGCAGAGGAGGCTGTGTTAGATCTGAAAATTGGAAATGCATTCAGAGAGACCAGAGGACATTGCTGGTGGAGACATGGGGATGAGCAGAGGCTTGAGGGCTTGAAAGTCCAGGAGGGCTCAGAACCTCTGCCCTCTAAATTCTCGGGGTGTGTGTCCTTCCTTACTATGTAGAGCCCTTCATACAGTGCTTTAAAGACATCAGTGTTGACTTTGCTTCTGGACTAAGTGCATTATTACTTCCTGATCCATCCTGCCCTGCCAGACTTTTGGGGGGTATGTACTGAGTGAAAGAAGGGACAACTATTATTTTGTCAAGGTAGTTTGGTTCCTGTTGCTTGTTTTTGCCCTTGGGCAGAAGTGCCAGAGCTGATTATGTTCAGGGCCAACTTTTAACCAGACATTAGTACTTCTTGTATTTTTCCCCTTTGTGTATATATCAGCACTTTACTGATGAAAACATTTTCTCTGGGTAACCGTGCTTTCAGAAAGCAATTACTGTTTTTAAATGAATCCTAACATGCTGTCTAAAAAGGTGACACAGCCTAGCAAATCTAATTGCACATTTTATCTCTTTCAGAACTCTTCCTCCAGCTGGAAGTAAGTACCATGGATTTTCGGGGTTTGCAGCCTCTTTCTAAGACTGGAATCTTGCTTTCCCAATTGGTGGCCTTTCCTTTTTTTTATTTTTTAAAGATTTATTTTTATTGTTTTTGACAGAGAGAGAGATACAGAGACAGAGAGAAGGGGGAGGGCCCAGAACAGTCTCCACAGTTGCACATCATTGGTTTTTCCACATAGTTTCATTCCACAGGTGGGTGCAGGACTGCACAGGGCATGAACTGGGCTGGGGTCTCACCCCAGTGAGAACCGAACTGGGGGCACTCCCCAGTTCAGCACAAGGGTCCCCATGGGCCGAGACTGGGATTCAATCCTTGGTCCCTGGGGCTGCAAAGTGAGCTCTCAACCCACTGGCTTCTCTAGCCTTTCCTTCTATCACCAAATAGTTGGGAAGCCCCAAGCTGGAAGCCTTGTATCACTGTTCTGTTTGGCTAAAGGACTTTGGTCTCAGTTCAGAAATTTCATCATTTGTTGGGCAACCTCTGCTTATCACAGGGGATTAGGGGACACTCACCCCTCACTGCTAATGGCTAATAATTTGTTATATTGGTCCTCCAAACAGCTTAGTTTCTGAATTGGCTCAACAATTCACTTTTACAGCTGAAACTGTCTGGGTTAGTAGAAAAGATGGATTAAAATTTTTTCTTTCAGCACACATCTGAGTGCTTGTTCTGTGTGAGGCATAGTGTTTTGGTATGGTAATGAAGACCTGAATGTTGTAGTATGTGCTTCTAGGGTGCTTAGAGAGAGAGGGAGAGGGTGAGGGCTAAGGGTCTAAGGCTAGAGGAAGAGGAAGAGGGAAAAGGCAGGAGAGAGAGAGAGAGAGATTGTGTGTGTGGGGTGGGTGTGGGTATGGTGGGGGGCATGAGTTTATTAGCCATACATGAATGTGAGAACATCAGGGTTTATGAGAGTCCCAATACTGGAAACCATTTTAGTATTGAAGTCAGTGCAGCACATGTAGTCACAATCTGAAGGGTGACACTGTCCATAGCCACAGCCCACCCAGCTCCTGCTTTTTCACTTCGTGCAGTGTTGACATTTAGAAAATGAGTGCTTATATAATTTTTATTTAGCATAATTTCAGTGTTGAGTGCTTTGGGATTCAGATACCTATAAATGGTCTTTATTTTACTCTTTTTTTTAAAAAATTATTTTATGTATATTTTTATTTATTTATTTTTATTTATTTATTTTTATTTTTGAAAGAGAGAGAGAGAGATACAGAGACAGAGAGAGAACTGAACTGGGGGAGCTCCCAGTTCAGCATATGGTTCCGCACGGGCCGGGGCCAGGATTCGATCCCTGGTCCCCGGCGCTGCAAAGTGAGCGCTTAACCCACTGAGACATCCCGGCTTCCCCTATTTTACTCTTAAGTATCAAAAAATATAATAACTCGTGCCATTGTAACTCTGTTATATAGTTAATTTTGAACGTAGATAGTTCATCTGGAATGGACAATTTTTCTGCAAAATTGTGTCTTCAAAAGAGTTTATTTACTATCTCTGAGAAACTTAAGTTCTCTTTTAACATACAAGCCATAAAATACAAGATGTGGAAGAGAGGAAATACCTAGTAGCAAGTGGGGTGTACTCATAAAAACAAGTGGAAGTTGTGTGATTCAATTTTATACATTCATTGGAAAACTGGCTCCCAGACACTCTGTTACTGCAAGTGTGAGCGCAGCTATTTCTAGTAAAGGTATTTTCTTTATCTCGAGTGCGGAGCCAGATTTCAAGTTTGAGCTCTGGCTTCCAGGGCCATGTACTCCCAGCCTGTGTTTCTCTTTTGCTCAGACTGAACAAGTGGAAAGAAATTACATTAAAGAAAAGAAGGCAGCAGTGAAAGAATTTGAAGATAAGAAGGTTGAGCTAAAAGAGAACCTGATTGCTGAGTTAGAAGAAAAAAAGAAAATGATTGAAAATGAAAAGCTAACAATGGAACTGACTGGAGGTATGAAAGTATCAGCAGGGTTTTGGGAGCCTTGTGGAGGGGCCTGAGGGAATATTCCAGTTACTCCTGCTGTCTTATGTCTGAGTTCCTCATCAGATCAAAGTAAGCTGAAAGGAAAGTGGGCTTTGACATGACAGGTCAGAGTTATAGTTCTGTCTTGTATTGGCTGTATCACTTTAGTCAAGTTGCTTAACTGTTCTGAGCCTATTTCCTCTATAAAATGAAGCTGATCAAATCCTGTCTCACAGGATTGTGGTTAGAAATATCTGCTTAGTATAGTGCTCTATACATAACAGGTGTTCAGTAAATGGTAGACCTTTAATAGTAACTGCAACCTCTGGCTAATGCTTTATTTAATTTAATTCTTGGGTCAGCTGTTATTTGTGTCTTGATTATGTTCACAAATTACCTATGTTTCTCTGCTTTGTTTTGTTCAGTCTGCCTTAATTACAGAAAAAACCTTGTTTTCCTTTTACCTAGATGTGAGAACAAAGGCTTTTGGCTGAATCATCTATGCTATAATATCTCTTCTCCCAGGTTTTACTGTGAACATTTCAGAAAGAGTTGATAATGATTTCATCAGGGTAGCTAAACTGAACTCTTTTCCTGTAAAGGTAGTAAAGTTACATTGGCTTAGAGCCAGCCCGTCCCTTGCCTTCTACGATTTAGTAATCTTCATATGGGAACTCAGCAGGTTGTAGGCCCGTTTAAGGGATAAGCAATATGGGCCAACTCTTCTGTTGCCATAGGTAGACTGATGAATCCTAGAAGGATACAGGGCGGGAATTGACTTGAACTACCTATTTTGGAACTTGGCAAAATTACCATCAGCAAAAACTGCAAGGAAGTCAGTGGTGACTTGGTCACTTGGATTTTTAAGGGGCATTTCTTCTACATACCCCAAAATTTTAAGTTTTATAATCATATTTTGAAGGTACCGGGGCTCTGAAATGTCTGATTTTAGTAGGGGTCCATAGCAAATGCATTGTTTTTATGTCAGTCCCTGGGGTTGACTTTGAAGCTAAAAATAACAGTTAAGAGCTTGTTTCTCCATCCGTGTTTTTGGTTCTGTGAACCATTGTGGCCTCCCAATTGACACAGACTTCTAGCTCCAATCCCCATGATACATCCATAAGGATGTGGTTGTGTCTAAAATGGGAGTCTGACTTTTAAAAAATCTCTGATAACTTCCTCATTTAGAGACTTGGCAAAAGGAATCAGTTCCTTGAAGACATGAAAGCAACTCAGAAATGTATTTTGGGTGAGATGCAAAAATAGCATCTTCAGACAGCACCATCTTGTTTTTGTTGAAATGATTTTTTAATTAGACTGCAAGCGCTGTGGTACCTAGTTTGGTACCTGTCTGTCTGCCTGTTTTCTGACCTGCATACCATTTTCTCTGAGTATGGCTGGCATTGATGCCTCATCGCTCTCTGCTAGAGCCACCAGATGTTCAGGAACCTTCATGAGGCTAGTGGGAAATATTATCTGTTTATATCTGCTCCCTTTCCATCTGCAGGGAAGGATATCATCACCTTACCTGTGATTTGGCATCCTAATTATTGACAAGTGATAGGCCTTGTTTGGCCAGGCAGTTTTATAGCCAGAATCTTAACTGGGACAGAAGGCATCCTCAGTGACTTGAGGCAGAGTCTGTCAGGGTAGAAAAGACAAATAAGTAAGGGAAAATCATTTGTAACACAGTAAAATAGATTACAGAAGTGCTCAAAGTTAACTAAAGGCATTAAAGGTACCGATGTCCTTCCTCAAGCCATTTGGTACCCTTGGTATGGAGAGCACTGCCAAGGTAATGATAGAGTGTCGAAAGAAAAGGCACTGGAGCTGGAAGGATAATTAGCATTTCCACAGATGGTGCTGCTATGGTATTGGATTAAAGGCCTAATTTCATTTCTTTCATTAAGTGACTTATTTAACCTTTGTGGATTGATGCCCAACATCACTGTTGCCCAGTACTACCCAGAAAAAAGATTTCTTAAAATCTTGTTTTCTGGTTCAACGTGAAGATCTCTTGAAAAACAAAGTGGAATAAGAGACTGATGAAGTTTACTCCAAATAACCCATTGGAAATGGGTATATCCAGTGACTTGCTCTGTCTTGAACAGAACTTAAAGCATTTACAGAGCTCCATGGGAATTGGTGGGAGACTCTCTTCACTGCCCAAACCTCTTGTGGAAAATCTGTCACAACTGGGTCCTACAGGCAGAAAGGTATACTGTTGGTAAAGAACCTAGGATAAGTGGTAGGTCAGTGGTCCCCCAACCTGAATATGTATGAGTCATCTGAAAGTATTGATAAAAAAGCAGATTCTGGTTCAGGGGGTCTGGACTGGAGTCCAGTATCCTGTAACTCTTAAGCACCTCCCAAGGGGTCTGCTGGCCCGACTACACTTTGAGCAATCAAGTTATAGGTTGAATTCCCTGCAAGTGAGTTTTCTCTACAATGGAGGCCATAGTTACAAGAAACCCAAATAATCAGAATTTAATAAGCTTTAAAATATAGGGAGCTTTTATCATTTTAATTCACTTTTCCTTTTCTGTCTTTAGGATACCTACCTTTTCTCCTTTCTTCCAAGAGCCCACTAACTGCCACTTTTTCTTTTGTAAGTTCTTGCCCCACTAGAGGCATCATCCAACACTCAGGCAAGCTTCTCATGGCCTCAGTAAAGCGTGTGAGTTTCCTTTAGGAGGTACTAGATTCATAGCTGGAGCCATTGAATAAATATTATCAGGTTATGAGCTCTGTTTCCTGAGTACTTACATTGAGCCAGGTAGTATATACAAATATTAGAGCTTCCTCTACAGGCTGACAGACATGGATAAATCCTGGCCCTGTCATAAAGTTTTTTGGTGGGGTTTTCTCATTTGGCAAGGAGATGGTAGAACCTACCATAGAGGGTTGGTATAAAGATTAAATGAGATAATGCCTGTAAGAGCAGCTGGAGCACAGAATAATCACTTAGGGAATAGGAAGTTGTAAGAATTCATTCATGCAGCACCCTGTGACTTGGCTTGGCAAAGCAGTCTCAGAGAAATAGCTATTTGCTCAGTGTCCCTGATGAAATAGTGGTTAAACCGGAATTTGTCTTGACTCAAGCCTGTTTTCTTAACTACCACATTGTATAGTCTCTATATATACATTGGAATCATGTGCTATTAAGTAACTCACAAAATGAGGCTAATATCTAAGGTTTGTGTCTTCAGTGAGCTTGTGTTCTGAGAGTTACATTTTCTATGTTAGTGTATGGCAAATGAAAGTGAAAATTTAACGGTCTTGATATTGATTGTAAAACCTTTAAAGTATATGTGGTTGTATTGGTATAGAAGTGGTAAGTTTCACCCAATACGTAAGATACCAATAAGCAGGGAACCTTGAAAGTGAGGTTCAGGGGAGGTTCCACACAAATATCTGGGGAGGGAGAAGGGAAGAGGTGACTTGGATTTTGGGTTGAGTGGGTTTGTTCCCAGGATATTACCGGTATTTCCTGATGCTGCCATTATGGAATCCAAGCGGTGTAAATGTGGTTGAGGGTGCGGAGGAGAGCTCAATTGGTTCGTTGTTTAAACACCATCCCTGAATTATGGGCAACTTTGGTTTGATGGAATTTGTTCTTTTCATTTTTGCCATGGTTTGGCCTCCAAAGACCTGGCCTTCATTGTGTCATCCTCCCCCCACCCACCTCCTGCAGCACCCATTTGTAGTTGCCACTGTAGCATTGATTTGTGATTGTGGTAAGCCTGCCAGCCCACTAGAGAGTGGCATGGGTGTCCTGGGGTTTGCTCTGGGCCTATAGTCTAGCCCCATGTCACACTGCCCTGATTTGGGGTAAATGCCAGTCTGCTACTGTGTTTATTCTGTGGTAGCTTTTTTTCCACTTTCATCCTTTTTTTAAGGATGCTCCTTTGAGTTACTACAACTAATTTTTTAAATAGCTGAACAGGTATGAGCTTAATGGTTTAAATATGTTAGAATGAAGCTTTTACTGATTGGTACACTGTAGGCAGATAAGCTGTTGGAATGAATGAATAGGTATAGAGAAATACAGAACAAAAGGCCAGCCAGTAAATGGTAATTGTATGTTAGTTGCTGGTGCTTAATGTTATTATGGTTAAATGATTAAAGACTCTGTGTACCACTCATTCACCCTGAGCTCCCATTTCTTAGCTGGCATACCCACTGCTACCTGGGGAGAGCCTGTGTCTGTCAGGTTTGACCATTCACACTCTGCTTCCTGGTAAGTAGAGCATTAGGATTTATAATATTAAAGATCACATATGAGATGGCTTGGAGTGGAGCTCTGTACTCAGTTTAGTTGCTTATTCGATGTTTTCTGTCACTCTTACTCCCTGGTTTAATTGTTTGATGTTCTGTTAGATTTTGTAAATTATATCACTGAAACAAACCTATGAGGAGTCCCCTGGATCAGGGAGGCATTCTGATTTAAGCCAGTTAGAAATGTTTTGTCTTGGTGCACTGTGTCTGAGAGGAAGATTGATTTCCTTCTCAAGTACTTTTTTCAGGGTTGCCACACTCCCAATGTCTAAATTTCAGTTCTGGAAGTTTGATTTTTGTCAGTAAACCCAGATTGAGCCCTTGGGACTCTTTACTGAAGACTGATGTTACGAATGCCAGCCTGTTGTCTCTACTGAATAGTAAAAACTTCCAGCAGACTCAGAGCTAGGTGGTCGGATTGTTTCGTTTGTCTCTGAAAATCTGCTTTAGAAGTCAACTAGGCAAACCTGGGATTGGGACGAAGTAAGTTGAGTAGATCATTACTGTGTAGTTTTGGGAATGCGATACATGTTGGTCTTCCCTTCAAATTACATCTTCTACTTGGACCACTAGTCAGGACTGCTCTCTGTTTGGCCCTCTGTCCTGGGTGGTGGTGGAGACATGCTAATAAACTTTAGACACTACTTCAGATCATCTTCCTTGTGCTGAAGTAGGCTTTGGAACATAATTAGGTTGTTGCTGTGACTAAGCTAATAAAATGAATTGATTTTCACCATTGTGTAAGAATTCTATTATATTTTCAGATTTGGGTGATGCATTGACGATTTTCTGAGTTTATTGGCCATAATTGGACTGGGTTATTACCAGATCTTCAGCTATACCTTTACTTCATTTACTTCTATCATGTATTGCCCACACCCTTTCCATCCCCTAGACTTGGCAGCCAGACAGGTAGGGCACACTCAGCTACTGTCTTTGGTGAACAGAACGTTCTATGATGTTCATGTGTGAGATCCTTTTTCTTTGGTGCTCCTTAGTGTGGGATGAGCTCTCTTCACACTGTTTTCCAAATTAGGTCTGACTGTTGCAAAGCCTCACAGTTGACATCGATTGTCTTCAGTATGTGACTTCTATATCAGCTGTTTGTGCCTTGACTTTAGATCTTTGTATAGTTTTTTTCCTGGCTGAAAGTATGATAATAAAAACCAGCATTGATTGAATCTCATTATGGCAGATACTCTGCTGAGGGCTTTACATTTATCATCTCCTGTAATCTTCACAGTACCCTATGAGGAAAGTCTTATTGATATTTCCATTTCATAGATGAGGAAACCTGAGACCTAAAGTATTTGCGAAGCCTGTCTTAGGTTGTAGCTGCTATAGGGTTTCAGACCTGCTGGCCAGTAAATAACTGGAGAAAGCTGGAGTCTTGGCAAAGGGTGAGAGATTTCTTTTAAGGAGAAGACTCCCTTCATTTTTCCCCCAAAGGGCATGTGTGTTTGTCCTTCCTTCTACCTCCACTTTTAAGTACACTTTTATAAGTATTCATTAGGTCTGTGGTTCCTAGAACTTTACCCCCAATCCTTCATAGGGGGAAAAAAATCAGTATTGCCCATTTCTGTTCTTCAGAGCAACATGCAAAAATGTCTTTTGACTTTGTGCTCATATTTGTTATATGTTCTTATATCCTACAACTTGCTGTAGGACTATATTTGATTTCTGTGAGGCTATCCTGTCTGCTGTGCTGATAGGGTACAAAATCACAAGTTAACTTTATCTCATCATCAAACTTGACTTCATCTGAGCACTCTGCTGAAAACTGTGATGCCCCTATTGTGTGCCAGAACTGTTGCTATGTGCCAGGATGGGGCACAATTCATGGTAGGGTGGCATTCAAGCGTCTGCCGGGGGAAATGTCCCATTCCATGTGGCACTTGGCAGTAAACGTTTGTACAGATGATCTGGTCCCTGACTGTGGAAGCCATCACAGAGTGGGGAGTGTTGAGCTGCCTCTGAAGGGATGTTGTGTAGGAGTTTGTTGGGCCGAAAGAGCAGAGAGGACAATGTGCAGAGTCTCAGAGGCATAAAAAGTGCAGTGCTTTTGGGTAACAGAATAGCTAAAAGCTCACACATGCTACAGGTACATGTGAATGAAGGAAGAGTGAGAAAGACCAGAAATGAGGCTTGGCCTTTATTCTGTAGGGAGTGGCAAGCCATTGAAACACTTGAGTGATGTGCAAAATGATCTGATGGTGTCTTAGGTGGATCACTTTGAGGGAGGTGAAATTATGATGAGGGATTGGAGTTGAGAGGTAGTTAAAAGACAGAACTGTCTGGGTGAAGGATGTCACAAATGACAGCCCAGAAAGATGGATAGGTGCTGAGATGCTGGAGAGGAGGCATCCTTGAGAGGTGAAACAAGAAGAAATGAGTTTGCTTAGAACCTGGAGAGTGTATGGTATTGGAAGCTACAGGTTGCCATTCAGAGAGGTGGGTGGAGCTGAATTTTGATGATTAGAGCTTCACTGGCATACAGGTTAAGACTGATTGGATTCCAGAGATCATCAGTTTTTAAGGGGCAGGCCAGCAAAAAGGACCCTAATGAAGCAAATCAGAAAAGGAAAAATATGTGTGGCAACTGCTAGGGATGGAGGGATTTTTTTTTTTTTTTTTAAAGATTTATTTTTATTGTTTTTGACAGAAAGAGAGAGTGAGAGACAGAGAAAGAGAGAAGGGGGAGGGCCCAGAACAGTCTCCATAGTTGCACATCATTTGTTTTTCCACATAGTTTCGTTCCACAGATGGGCTTGGGGCTGCACAGGGCGGGAACTGGGCCGGGGTCTTTCCCCGGTGAGAACTAAACTGGGGGCACTCCCCAGCTCAGCATATGGGTCCGCACAGGCCGGGGCCAGGATTCGATCCTTGATCCCTGGGGCTGCAAAGCGAGTGCCTAACCCACTGAGCCATCCCGGCTTCCCCTGGAGGGATTTTTAAGGTAAGGGGAGTCAGCAACCAATTTCAGACTGCAGAGAAAAGTCAAAAAGAATGAAAAGAGGCCTTCATTATGAGCCTTCATTGTATCATTCTTGTATCATTCTTGATAGTCAAAAAGCTACAAAAGCTTATTAAATAAAATAGCATTTATAAATGAAGATTTCTTATACAAATGTTGGCACTGAGGCCACTGGCCTCTAAAAGAGCCTTTTATACTAGTGGGCTTCAGTTTACCCACCCTCTGTGGGAACAACAGGAGTTAGTTGACTGAGATGACCCAAAGGTTTCTCATTCCAGGAGCCTATGACTATGTAGCCTCTTTAAATGTGAGGGAAGAGGAGGAAAGGTCTTGGTTTTCAGAGTGCTGGAGAGATGCCTGCTGTGGTTAGAATGGTGGACTGCAGGGCTGGGCTGCATTTCTGAGAGGCATACACTTAGGTCAGCTGGTCTGAATCTTCTAACCATAGACCCTCTCTCTAAAGTCTGATAGTGATGTCTGGGTTGGGCTATGACACTGAGTTCGATGGGGGTTGGATAGATTTACCCATTTCATTCTTGCCACAGATTCTATGGAAGTGAAACCCATCATGACCAGGAAGTTGCGGAGGCGACCAAATGATCCTGTCCCCATTCCAGACAAGAGGAGAAAGCCTGCTCCTGATATCTGTTTGCATCAAGCCTTTTTTAAGAAAAGATCTATTTTATTGTTTTTGACAGAGAGAGACAGAGACAGAGAGAAGGGGGAGGGCCCAGAGCAGTCTCTATAGTTATACGTCATCAGTTTTTGAAATGGTTTCGTTTCACATAGGTAGGCAGAGCCGTGCAGGGCAGGAGCTGGGTTGGAGGCCTGCGTGGGAGGCACGCCCCCTTGAGCCAAGGGCCAAATGGGGTGTGGGGGGGCAAGACCCCATTGGAGGCACAGCGTAGTTCACCATATGGGGCCCCATGGGCCGAGGCTAGGATTCGATCCTTGGTCCCCAGGGCTGCAAAGTGAGCGCTTAACCCACTGAGCCATCCCGGCTTTCCCTGCATCAAGCCTTTATCACTTTTCTTTTCCTTAAGACTACTGACTGCTTTGTTTATCTATTTGATAGAATATACGTAGCTATTGTCCAAGAAAATAGTCATATTTGATTGTACTTCAGGGGTTGGCTACTTTATTATTGTAGTCCACAATTACTCCTACTTTTAGTGGGAGGACTTTATAGAGAGCAGTTATTTAGAAAGGTACTTTGTGTTGGAAGTTCAACTTGGTCTTAATATTCACTTAGAGATTCAGGGACAGCAAAGTTGCATGTGCCTCAATTTTGTCTCCTGTAAAATGACTGTAATATCTGCCTTTTGTACTTCAGTTATGCATAGCCCTAAATCTGAATTGTACACTTGTTAAATTAAAGCAAATTGAGATTTCAGTCAGATATAAAGAAGCCTCTTTCTCGTAAAAATGGTAATGGGAGGAGGATGTATGGGGAAGTATTATTTCTTTCCTCTTGAGGAGATAATAGCCATTGTACAAAATGGTTCAGTTATTTGTCTGCCACCAAGAAAGGCATAACTTCAGTTCCCTTTATTGGCGGCACAACTGAGAATTTAAGTTGCTGGGGAAGATTAACCCCATGCTGTGTATATGGAAGTCTTCAGATATTTGGAACAAAAGCACTGCATCAATTTAGGATGAAGTTCTTTTATTGTGTTCTGTGCTGTCACTGTTTTAGTTACCTGTTGACTCTCATTCCATGTTCTCATCATAGAAGTCTGTAAGATGGGGGGTGTGAACTCTTATATGTCTGGTACCACATGACACTTAAGTAGGAACATCAAAAACTTCCACAACACAAACTGTTATAAAAATTTCATGTAACATAATCATACTTTATAAAGTCTAAAATACTGGTACCATTTCATTGATCTCTGTTTGCTTGGAAACTGCTTTTCAGACATATTCCTTTAACTCTCAACACCCCAGCTTAACTATTTGTTAACAGATGAACAGATCATGGAGGATCTGAGAACATTAAATAAGGTATATTTTGATTTTTTAATTTATTTGGAAGTTTAGTCTTGCAGTGGCTTTTTCCTTTACTGTGTTCACATGCTGTTTATTAAGTCTGTTTGATACCTATGACACCTTAACTTGAATCTGAAATGATTTTCTCTAAGATTTTTTGTTGTTGTTCTTCTTACAGCTTAAGTCACCCAAGAGACCAGGTAAGTGCATGACATTATTGGCATTTGTGCAATGTATTATTATATTGTTGGAGAAGCATGCAAATACCTGATGGGTAATTATTGCCATTTTCAAAAATAAAATGCACATCAATTGCCTAAGAGTAGTCGTCATGAAAGCTGAAGGAAACCTTAAGTTCAGCCTCACCTGATATTTCTTTTTTAATCCTGCTATATTAAAGTTATTATTGTCTTTTCCTTAGAACTTATTGTACAACAGACATTTGATTGCTTGGCTGGTAAAGGTTTCCTTCTGTGTTGCCATCCACAAGATTTAATTAGACATTCATTTCTGAAAATGAAACCAGAAGGTTTTTCAGTATTACTTACCGGTACCTTGTGGAGTTCAGTACTAGGCACTGCTATTCTGGAGGCATTTCATGGCTTGGCTCTGATAGGGGACTTGCAGGCTGCTGTAGTTCCAGCTTACAGAAGCAGCTGATCCTCAAGCTCATGGGGCTTCCTTTTAGAACAGTATTTGAGTCAGTGCTAGGCTGTAAGACAGAATTCTGAACTGGCAAGACATTTTTGTTTTGTTTTGTTTTAAGCACTGTGATTTCTCACACATCCCTCTACTCACTGAGTCTTAAAGAAGAAAATAAGATTCTTCTTTCTTTAAATAGTTTCCTCCTGAGGGCTGCTGTGGTCCACAGAGGTCCTGAGTTTCTTAAGGCATGATGGGGAAGGGGATATTTGAGTGTGTGAATTCAGATCATTTGAGCCCACCATAGATAGTTATTAGCACTATATTAGTTTGACTCTATAGATTACCAAATAGCCTACTCAGTCAAGTAATAAATATTTCAAGAAATGAGTTTTCCTTTTATAAATTTAAGGTGATTTACCTAATTCTTGCTCTTTGGGGTTTCTTATGGTTACTGGGATTTTAGTCCTACTCTTGGGCAAATCACTTAGCCTGCCTCAGCCTCAGGTTTCTTCTGTTCAGTAAGGTTAATCTTCCCCTTGCTTACCTTACAGGTTTGCTTTGAGGATCAAGTTAGATATAATATACAATAATTTTATTGGATTTCCATTTATTATAACTATAAGGACTTGATGATCATGATTATTACCACCTTTTAACATTTGAACTAAAGCATGTTAGCTGGTGGACCCACATGTTTGTTACAAGCATAGTCATCGAAAGAACTCTTTTGGTTCCTTCAGCATCCCCATCCTCTCCCGAACACTTGCCTGCCACACCTGCAGAGTCTCCAGCCCAGAGATTTGAAGCTCGGATAGAAGATGGAAAACTGTACTATGATAAAAGATGGTATGTTATGGGAAAAATACAGATTGCCCATAAGAGTCTCAAAGGAACCACTTGGAAAGATTGGCTAGGGCTGTCTAGCATTGTTATTTCAGGGTGTGTCTGCTGCTTAAGTAGTATTAAATGTTGAATAACATTTAAAATGTATCAGGAATCATATGATTGATAATACTTGTTAATAGCTCTGAAGGCTATGTTTCCCCAAAATATGTCTTTCTGATGGTAGCCCCCTTCTCCATGCTGTTGTTACCATACTAGAGTTGGCACGCTTACGTCTGTTGTGGTGTCCCTGTAGACTGGGGCCAGGGTTTTTGTCTCCCTCTGCCTCCTCTTAACTCTGCCCCTGTGTGCTAAAATTAATAGGTGTTCTCTGGAAAAAAAGTTTGTAGTCAGATGAGTTTGGGGCATGACCATCATATTAAGGTAAGTGGGTTTCTTCTTTGTAGCAATCTTTGGGTCCTCTGATATGCTAATAGCACTGAATTTCTAAGATGTTATTAATTTGATGAGGTACCCTTTTCACATGGGTCATCCTGCTGCTTGAGTGTTCCAGGAAACATATTTGGGGGAATTATATCCTAAAACATTAGTAGTTTAAATTGAAGATGGGTTGAAACCTTCAAACCACAAGTATTTTCTTTGTGAAAGATGGTAAAACAATAGGAAAGAATGTTAAATGCTCATGCATTTTTTTTCATTCAACAAACGTTTACTTCCTGCTCTGTAAGTAGTCATTCCGCTATGTATTAAGTTATCCCAAGTCCTACCACCTTTTCACAGCTCTTTTAATTCTGATATAGATTACCAAATAGCCTAGTCAGCTATTCATTGTCCATATGTAGGCATACTTTTACTCAGTTTAAGTCACGGTGGACACATATTTGTGTTCTTCCTTTCTACTTGGTGTAATATGCAGGATGTTTTTCTGGGTTATTACATGCTTTCACTAATGGCTAGATAATGATCTTTTGAGTTCCGATATATTTAACCCAAAGTTCCAAAATTAGAGTGATGATTATTTTGAAGTTTTTGAGCTTTCTTAAAGAAAAAACCCCAATTATGTTAGTTGCTTACCTTTTAAGACTCTTGAAATTGGCAAAAATGCTTAGAGATCTAGTCATGCCTGAAATAAATTAGTTTCACCTATTAGATTACAGTGAGTTAATTACCCAGTGAATGATGAAGCCTTGCTCTATCTGTAAGTCTGATCTTTGTGATTTCCTGCCCCTGTCATTTGGCTATTCATGTGCATTGTTCAAAACTTTTAAAATTGTTTATCAGAACATACCTGCAGCACTAGGTGGCAGTCTCTAACAGCTCTACACACTGAGATGCAAAATAAGATGAAAAATGTTTCAAATAATGAAAACCAAATAACCTTTAAAGATCAAGCTCACATATAAGAACTATCTTCAAAAATGATGAAATTTATCACTAACATTTTTACGGACCTATGAGCCCTAAAGCCATATGATATTTCAGAATGTTTATTTTGTAATTGCATTGCTTCATATCTTCCCCTTTCTAAGGTTTAATCCTTAGACTTTATGAGATGTGTCTTAAGGGTGAAAATGCCATAAAATAAAATTCTCATTTTTCTGAAGAAAGAAGCCACAGTGACTAGTGTTTCAGAATGTAAAGAGATTGGTCAGGTTTCCTATGTTAGAACTAAGGCATTTTGAAGGAATTCTACTCTTTCTCACAAAGGCAGCAGAAATTTTAAAAATAAGGCCTTGGAGCATTTTACTTTTTCAGTGAATTTAAAGTTGCTTTTATTCTGTTGTTAAATATTGAGACTGTTGTTTTCTTCTGTACTCTGTTTCTCTCCTTTGGCATTGGCAGTCACAGTTCATGACACATTTGTTGAACTGTAGGTCCCTCTCTTCCCTGCTGTACTTGGAACGTATTCATGGGAATTCTGGATGGCAGGTTTATTAGTGCAGAACCAGCCTCATGTCTTACTAGGCTCTGGTGTTTTTGCCTTGTGTGTCCTTGACAGTTTGCAGGCTGTCTTTTTTTCCTTCTTTTTCAGCATTCATGACCTGTGGCTGAGAGATCAATTGAATGGCTTCATGTTTTTTCCAGTGGTATGGAATATTTTTCGTGAAACAGTTTTTCAAGCAAAACATGTTTCATTGAGTTTTTAAGATTTTATTTTTATTGTTTTTGACAGAGACAGAGACAGATACAGACAGACAGACAGGGAGAGACAGCGATAAGTGGCAGGACCCAGAACAGTCTCTACAGTTGTACGTCATCAGTTTTCAGCATGGTTTCTTTCCACATAGGTGGGCAGGTGCTGCGCGGGGTGGGAACGGGGTGAGCGGCCTCCTGCATGGGAGGCATACCCCGTACTTGAGCCAGGGACTGAACCTGGGGGCAAGAACTGAACTGGGGCTTCTTGCATGGGAAGCACACCCCAGTTTAGCATATGGGTCCACACCGGCCTGGGCCAGGATTCAATTCTCAGTCCCTAGGGCTGCAAAGTGAGCACTTAACCTGCTGAGACATCCTGGTATCACCTTCATTGAGTTTTAAATGACTTCAGCAAAATGAGTGTGGTTCAGGTTTCCTGTCTTGGCATGAACACTTAACAAGCTACATTTCATTTTGAAAGATAAGTATCTTCTCTTTGCTTTGGTCTTATACTGCTTTTAAGGCATTTTATATCCTGCTGTAAGTTTTCCTTACATTTTGATTTGGACTAATGACCCTTCTTAGAAAGCACTGTGAAAGCAGCTGATACTTTAAAATAACTAACTGATGGTGGTGGTAGACTTTCTCCCTTCACATTAAATATGGGGCTGCAAATGAATCAGAAATGAAGTCCACCCCCTTGCTTGAGTAGTTTTAAACCTCTAGCCTTCAACTGACAAAATAAGACATAACTCAAAGCTGAATATTTACCACTAAAATTGGGACTTTTAAGGTACTTTAGCTGTGACATGGTCTTCACTTTTGGGGGTCAGAGGTAAAACATTAATATCAGGATTCCCAGTAGAATACAAAATTAAAATAATTCTATCATTTTCTTCTTCACTGTTTGACCCACTTTCTAAAGAAATTGCTTTCTGGGGAAGCCAGGATGGCTCAGTGGGTTAAGTGCTCACTTTGCAGCCCTGGGGACTGAGGATTGAATCCCAGCCCTGGCCTGTGCAGCCCTATACGCTGAATTGGGGTGTGCTTCCCATGCAGGGGGACTCCAGTTCAATTTTCACCCCCCCAGTTCAGCCCCTGGCTCAAGGAGGGCGTGCCTCCCATGTGGGAGGCCCCTAGCCCAGTGCCTGCCCTGCATGACCCCCACCCACTTGTGTGGAATGAAACCATGTTGGAAACTGATGACGTACAACAATGGAGACTGCTCTGGGCCCTCTATCTTCTCTCTGTCTCTCTCTGTCTCTGTCAAGGACAATAAAATAAGTTAAAAAAAATTGTTTTCTTTCATAATAGTGATTTTAGTTCATTGGGTATAATAGTAGAGGCAAAGCTTGAAGAGCTTAATTGTGGAATTCCCAGGTCAGAATTTCCATTAGTAATAAAGTAAACTTGACATTTCTGTGTGTCCTCTGAGGCTGTTTAAAGTATTTTTTCAGCAGAGATGTGCTATATCATATAAAATGGGTTAATTGGCAAAAAAGTGATAATGTACATTTTTACTAATCTAGGTCTTTTGATGTTGCTTTTTAACATTTTTTTAAAGATTTATTGTTTTTGACAGAAAGAGACAGAGGAGAGGGCCCAGAGCAGTCTCCATAGTTGTATGTCATCAGTTTTTGACATGGTCTTCTTCAACACGGGTGGACAGGGGCCACGCAGCCCAGGAACTGGGCTAGGGGCCTCCTGCATGGGAGGCAAGCTTCCTTGAGCCTGGGGCCAAACTGCGGGGGGTGGGGTGGGTGGGTTGGGGGGGCGAGAATTGAAATGGGGACCTCCTGTATGGGAAGCACACCCCAGCCCAGCGCATGGGTCCACACAGGGCGAGGCTAGGACTAAATCCTTGGTCCCTGGGGCTGCAAAGTGAGCGCTCAACTTGCTGAGCCATCCCGGCTTCCCCAACATTTTCTACATCTAAATACATTTTGAAGTTTTTCCTGCTCTTTTATTTAACATTTGGAAAGTAAATTTGTCTATTAAGGTTGTCATGTACTTTTTGGTTCCATCTTGTAAACCCCCCCTATCTAATTTCTGAGGACTTATTTTTTTCAGAGAATTCAGATAATTTAATAGATTTGATATCAAGGATAATGGTTCCCCAGAACCATTGTGTGGCATGAGAGTACCTTGGAGGTCCCAGAGACTTGGCTTCACGAGGACCTGAGATTCAGATGGGTTAGAAGTGGGCTGCTTTGGGAAGAAACGTACTGGCTGGTGCTCCTTTGGAGCAAATGGTTACCAGTGGTTGACATTTAAGCCACCACCTTTTGGTGATTTCAGAGAAGGCAGATTGGGGTGGTAGCCAAAATGCTGAAGTCCTAAGTTCAGACTGCTTCTCAGGGGTAATAGACCAGATTCATTGTTTACTCCAGATGTTCCCTTTTAAGCCAGTCAGGTGTGTTGAGGTTTGGGCTCTGAGCACATGTGAAGAAAAATGCAGCACATCTCATGAAAAATGTTTGGATAGTTCCAGAATTAACTGTTTGTCTTTAACAGACAGTAAAACATTAGTTTGTGACATTAAATTTTCTTTTTGCTCCATCTTGGTTACTTAAGTGTTTTCTAGTACTATGATTGAAGAAAATATAATTCACTTTTTAATATAAATAATATCTGTTAATTCTGGAAAGAAGAAAGCTATGCATTGAGAGGGATGCCATTCTTAATTTACATTTTATATTTCTATAAAATTTTAATATAGATTTTAATATGTAAATTTACCCATTTTTTCTGTGTGTGTATATGATACTCATGTAGCATGCATATGTTTTATTACAAACACAGGAACATAATGGACATAGCTATTTTTCTCTGTTTAGTAGTATATTGAACATGTTTCCACCCAGTAATGTACTTCTTCACCATATCTGTGACCGCCTTTTATTAAAGTATTTAGAAAATAGTATCAGAATGACTTGAGGCAAGTTGCCTGTTTTGTCTTTTATCTCTTTAATGAATCACAATCCCTATAGAATAACTGAATGTTCTCCCCTCTATATTTTTATTCTAACCATTACTCAAATATTATTATATGTGGGAGGGAAACTCAAATTTGAGTTGCACTGTGAACAAATTTAACCTTCCTTCATGCATTGTACAATTTAAAACTTGTGATATTACATATTTAGCTTAATGAAAGTCTCCTAACCCATTTTACCAACTAATCTGTGGCCAAAAGCAACTTTGAAGCTGGAACTAAACCAATCTCACTGCTCTAATTGCATTTATGATTCGATTTCTTTTAACAGTGTTTTCAGGAAGTGAATTGACTTGGAAACCTGAGTTTTCAGTTCCTAAGTAGCAGGTTAAAGAGTACTTAGCACCCAGATTGAAAAAAGCTCATTGTGGAAGTGAAGTGCATCTTTTACTATGATATCTTGGTAGTAGATGATTTTAATATACCAGCAAAATAGAGTTTGCTTTCTCTCCCACAGAAATAATGATAAGAGGCAACTTTGCTGGAAGATCCATTTGATTGTAGTGGAATTTATATAAGTTAGTGGCTCTGTTTAGCCAGATTTGTGCAACTAGAATGAACCAAAGGTTATGTTCTTTACTGAACAGAGCCTGGCCCAGGCCAGTGCTGCCAGCAGAAGCTCAGCTGGTGTCCAACTCTTATAATCCAACAGCTGCTCCTTTATCCTGTGGCAGCTGTTGTCCCATTTGGCTTTGGCCCTGGCTTCCTCACTTTCATCCTGAACTTGTAGAAGTGAAGGTGGTCCTATATTATAGGCAAAGAGAATCAGTGCAGGGGCTGAAAGGGGAGTGCCTGTCTGTCTGCTCCATTCTAAGCAGCTCTCTTGACTGAGCAGGCCATATTAGATACTCTTTGGTGCATGTCATGATACTCAGAACTTTACCTAGTTAGTGCTTGCCAGGTGTGATGATTGAATCTCCTTCACTGTGACTGGACTTGAAGTTCTGTGATAGCAGTGACCTTGTGGCCTTGTTTACTGTCTGCCTCCAACCTCCAGTGTAGTCAGTGGTATACAGTAAGTGATTAATGAGTATTTGTTGAATGAGTAAAAAGTAAGGGCTAAATTTGACCTTCCTTCTTGTTGATGACTTATTTGGACAAATAGAAAATAAGTAATGGACAGTTGCTTAAGCCCATGTACTCATTTTGTCTACTTAACCTTCTTCAGTGTTTTGGGGTAAAAATCGAGGTTTTACTTGAAAAATTACAATTTTCTTTTTGAACTGAATCATATGGTCCAAATATAAAAGTAAATATAGAGTGGATTTTCTAGCCCTTTCTTTGCCTTCCCTTTCTCCCTCTGCAGAGGGACGAAGAAATATAAGTTCTGGATTTAGAAGATTAGGAGATCATTAAATCTAATCCAAGGATAGATGCCTTTATATTAAATCTGAAATCCAGATTCTTCCTCAAATATAAATTAAGACTCTCTTTATTACATTTTTTGTTGTGGTGATGTTTTCTTTCTTTTTCTTTCCTTCTTTTCTTTTTAAAAAATGTGTGTCCTTAACAATATTATATTGTATACTTAAAATTTGTTAAGAGGATAGTAGTAGTTTTAAAAATAAACTTGTGTTCTGTTTTTGGCAGGTACCACAAGAGCCAAGCCATCTATTTGGAGTCAAAGGACAACCAGAAACTGAGCTGTGTGATCAGCTCTGTTGGAGCCAATGAGGTAGGGACTGAACTCCCTAACTCTTTAGGGAAGCAAAATGTGACAAACCTGCAGTGTGAATGCCACCAAGAAAGTACATTGGAATCACGTTACATGTGGGTTAGAGTCTAAATTCAGTGCTTTTAGGGAGAAATGGCACAGAGGCCAAACACCTTTGAAAATCCTTTACTTTGCTTGACTATAATGTATATAGATCTGTGTATCCCTTGTGGTATCAGTGAACTCCATGTACAGTAACTGACTTGGGAACCAGTAGTAGCTAGACAACAAGAAAGGACAAAAGGCAAGTCTGTGTGATATCTGTGCATTCAAATCCTGTTACTTTTTAAGGTAACCATCTTTTGAGAATGGAACCTGCCTGTGGCGCATACATTATCTTTGTTTTGTTATTTCTCCAGAACTTTCATGTGTACTAGTAGATTTGTTTCATGCTTTGAGGATGTAATGAGGCACCCGGCATAGGGTCTGGCACATAGTAAGAGATCAGTAAGTGGATGCTGGCCTGATCTGATCCACACACTACTCATTGCCTACTATCTTTCCACTCTGATAGGTCCTGTTGTGCCTCTGAATAGTGAGTTACCAGGCTCAGGCTATTATGTATTGGTCTACTTCAGTCACTGATACAGGAAGGGGACTGGTTCTGAAATCAGCTCAGAGGGTTATCTTAAGGCTTATTTGACTGGCCTGTGAGTTCTCTGACTGACCCTTCATTAGGAGGATGTCAGCAGTGTGTAACTTGTATTGTGGGTAGTTAAAAAAAGTTTAAAACTTTAATAGGTGGATTGGCTTGATCTTTTATCAGTCCACAAATGTCTGCAAAGAAATTGATTTTTACGTGTCTACCCTCTGTAACTTATTTTTGCCAGTGCTTCGTAAATCAAATGAAACTGGATTATTAAATAACTTAAGCCTCTTCTATTTTCCTAGCCTCCTGAATTGAAAATGCCCTCAAATGTGACTACTTTGCCAAATAATTATTTACTTAGAAGTTAGGATAGCCGTCCAGATAAATGAATGTTATTCTTCTTTGGATTCAGGATCTGTGTCACCTCAAGCCAAGTGAAAACCAGAACAGGGGCTCTAACAGAGAGACCTGCTGTTCTTCAACAAAAGGCTGATTTCACAGCAGAGCTTTTGCACTTGGCTGTGTGGTCTGTTGTACAAAGCACATATGACCTCCCAGTTCCTAAATTAAATAGTGTAGTTCTCCTTGGACAACGCAAGATTTTTTAGGAAAATAGAAATGCAAATTAGGTTCTTTTCTGTCTCTGCTGAAGATTGTCACCCTTTGACATAATAGAGAGTGTCGCTTAAGTCTGATAAGGAAACAGTGACACTGAGACATGTCTCCAGAGGGGAGAAGCCTCAGTGCAACAGAAGCATGAGACTCATAATAGGAAAATATTTCTTACTTCTTAGAAGTAGTCCAGTTCACTTTTCAGGTCAAATCCTAATTGACATTGGCGCTCTTGGCCTTTGCATAAATTGGCTCTGGGCAGATATGGTGAATGCATTCGCGCATGTTGGTGACTACCCATTTCAGATCTTTTTGGGGTCAGTTTTGAGTTTAAAGTGGTATGCAGCATCCTTTAGAGGTTTAGCTTCATGGGAGGTCTTTATTTTTAAACCAGTGTATTTGACTTTAAAGTTTCTCTGTTGCTAAATAATCACAATGAATAAATTGAGATGAAACGGACAATAAGTTTTTTAAAATCTGAAAACTGAGTAAGGGAGAGTAAAGATATATCTGTAAACTTGTACTTGCATATATGTGTGATACAGATTTTTTTACAAATTATGCTTTTGGCTCCATCTAATTGCATGTTAATTACACATGTGTCAAAACTGTTGAGAAGAATCAGGAGCTGGTCTAGTGGAGAAGAGCAAGGGTCTTTGATCTCAGGTGCCAGGATTCACATCTGACACGTTGCTTAGCCTTGCTCTTCTATAAAAGAGGGGCAATGGTAGTACTTCATGGAGCAGTACTTCATGGAGCAGTTCTGAGGGTGAGAAGGTTCCACTTGGGCAGCACAGTGTCTGGCACACAGTAGAGCTCAGCAGCCACTTGCTCAGGTTTGTTAGCTTTCCTTCTGAACCCTGCTCCATGGATGCCACTTACTGAGAGCACTTGTCAGCTCTGGAAGGCCCCTGCTGCCACAGGTCATTCTGAAGAATGTGTCTGCGTGTGAAATGCAAGACATCTGATACCCTCTGTAGGAGAATGATGTGGTCAGGAGGGAAGGCCTGTCTAATGCTAATTTAACCTTCTCTTGCTCCTAATTGGGCCTTAGCTCACTCATGGTCATCTTAAAATGTTTTTTTCTTCTTTTCCTGTCATAACCATTAGACTTAATTGTCAGGAAACCAGAGTATTGAGAGGCTATAATATGAAAGTCCTTTGGGGTTAGGATAATAGTTCCAAATTTAATTGAAACTTTATGTTCATGAATATATGTATCTTGAATGTTGATAGCAATGTAATCAAACCAAATCAAAAAGACTACTTAAGATCAAGGCCGAAATGGAACCCAGTGTCATTGTGCTTTGCATTTTTTAAAATTAAAAGTGTAAGAGAGATGGCTGGGAGAAATGAGTTCAAGTGCTGATATGTGGTGCTTCTACACTATAGGCCTGCCCCTAGGAAGTGCTTGGGAAGTTCTTTCAAGTCAACAGGAAGAGGTTGTTAGTTTCTTCCCACACCTAATTCATGTGTTAGCCTCTCTCACCTTGTTTCCTTTTCTGCTCCCCTGCAGATCTGGGTGAGGAAGACAAGTGACAGCACCAAGATGAGGATTTACCTGGGCCAGCTCCAGCGCGGGCTCTTTGTCATCCGCCGGAGGTCAGCGGCTTGACTTTCTACAGTGCTCTACTTCCCTTGACCCTTTTTTAGGAGTGGTGTTTTGTTTTGTTTTCTTCTTAACAGAAAATTTTTAACTTGGAAATTGCTCCTTGGCCTGGGAAAATGGTGTGGATCCTGCAAGGCACTTGTATGGCCATCCATTTCCATCTTTGTTTCATTCTTTCCTGCCTTGACTTCTTCCAGTCATCATTCACCATGAGACTATACAGGAGTGGTGGGAATTTGATTGACTTGTGTATTTTTTTGCTTTGTGGTGTGTATTTTTTAAGCTTCTTTTGAGTTTGAATGGACATCTCTTTTTATTAATTATCTTTGGGTCTTTCTACCATTGAAGAGGAGCAGGAAGGGGTACACTCTACAGTCGTTTTTATGTTTTAAATCTGATGAGTGGATCACATGGCTTCTTCCCTTGTCAAGCTCAATTCTCTGTTTCCCCAGAAGCTCAGGGCAGAGGTCCTAGCAGAAGGGGATTAATTCTCCTGGCTCTCAGCCTTCTCAGAGAAATAAATGCCTTGTGCAACATCTGGCACATGCCATCCATTCCACTGGCTAAATGACAGAACAGTTTGCCCGGGGGACTACGTGCACTGATGAAATTGGGGCTGGGAGGAGGGGGTGTTTCAATTCATAATGTACTGAAGGTACCATATTTTAAGTTATTTAATGCAAGTGGTTTATTCAGACACATTTGTTCTAGCTCAGGCTGGAGCAATAAGTGGTCATTTCAGACGTTTTTATTTGTAATTCACTTCTCTCCCCTGCTCCCAAGTAGGTAAAGTGGTACCTGCCACAGTCTGATTATTTGGGTTATGTATTGAAGGTGAGCTTGGTAGTGCAATAAACAATAATCTGCAGACTCTGACTCATAATTCAGATTGCACTCTTGCCAACAATGCCATTATTATACATTGGCCATTCCAAACCCATGGAACCTTGTTGGCCCTCCCAGCCTCCCAGGAGGTCTGGCCCAGGTTGAAGACAAAACTCTGCCATGGCTGCCACTAAATGTGCATTCTTCCTAATGACTCCTTTTGAAACAGCCTCCCTGCACCCCCTGTTCCCTTTCTCTCATTCCTATAACTAGAGAAATGATTCATTGGGTGGTGGAGTTTTTTATTTTATTTTATTTTTTATATAGTATAGTTGCCACCATATGATGTTTCTAAACTATCTGAGGTTAGAGCAAGTGTTATCATCTCTATGGTCAATCAGTAGACTTTACACATCCTAGAAAATCTTTCTAAGTAATTCCCTTGGTCTCAAGTGATTCTCTTCATTTTGTCTCAATGTGCATACCCCAAAAGAAGTTGGGGGCTGTGAAGACAAGTAAATCACCTCCAAAGTGCTGGCTTCAACAGAGACTGAACCTCACTGACTCAGTAAAGACTTGTACAGATATATATATTTTTAAAGATTTATTTTATTGTTTTTGACAGAGAGAGACAGAGACAAAGAGAAAGGGGAGAGCCCAGAGCAGTCTCCATAGTTATACATCATCAGTTTTCAACATAATTTCATTCCATGTGGGTGGGCGAGGGCCGCACAGGGTGGAAACCGGGTGGGGGTCTCCCTCATGGGAGGCTCACCCCCACCAGCTGGGGGCCGAACTGGGGGCCTCTCACATGAGACACTTGCCCTAGTGAGAACCAAACTAGGGGCCACACCCCAGTTCAGCATATGGGTCCGCACAGGCCAGGACCAAGACCGGGACTAGGACCCTGGGACTGCAAAGCAAGTGCTTAACTCACAGAGCCATTCCAGCTTCCCCTACAGGTATATTTTTGTTTAGATTTATAATTTATTTTTTCTCTCATTTTTTTTTTCCTGGTGTTGGAATCTCATTTAGAAAATAAGATAAATGATGCTTTTTATCAAAAGTTGCCTGGGCTTTTTTCTGTGTTTCTTCTCTGCTCTGAGTACCCCATTATTAAGATGTTTTCTACAGTGAACCAAGTCCACAGTAAATAGGGGCTTCACTTTGTTTATTCTTGGTGGCCTTGACTATATGGAAGGGATCTCTTTTGTTTGAATTGTCCTTGTGGTATGTGTAACATCCCATAATATCAGGTACCATCCAGTGTCCTATGATGGAAATTATTTAGATACACTAGTGTGTGTTCCCATAGAAGATGTTTGTTTTTATAATTGTGTTAACTTGTCTTCCTAATAGTACACCAATGTTTCTGTTTTTGTTTTCTGTAAAGTATTGTATTGATAACTGTTGGAGGTTCAACATTGAAGCAGCAGCAAGTTGTCTTTTTACCTTGCCTTGCCTGGTGTCACCTTTGTGGTTTTGTGAGGTTAACTATTTGAAGAGCAGGGCTGGGGCACTTTGGTCTTTTCTGTTTTGTAAATTTGAGCTGTTTGTAGCTGTCCTTGGGTATGGTCTTGGCCCCATCACTGCCTTCTGTGATGCAGTAATCTTACAACCTATAAAGTCGTGATCTGGTGAAAATGGAGGAAAATGTGAAGTGGACCGGAAACACAGCACAGTAAATTATATTCCTGATCCTAGAAGGTATAATTTTTTATTTAGTTACTCCAGAAAAGAAAAATTAGCATTTCAACTACTCAGGCCCTTATAGTGACCAGAGTGGAAGATCCCCATTGTTAGGAGATAGAGGAAGCTTTTGGGATGGGCAAAGTGAACTACAGGCAAAAAACGGACCTTGAGGCTCCTAGAACAAGACAGGGCTGGCTTTTAGCCCAGGTGGCCATTCTTACTCTGAAAGGTCTTTGTGTCTCACTAGACCCCAAAATTCAAACTATTTCCTATAAGTGATACTTCTGATAAAGGTTGGTCCTAACAGTTTTGATCAAGAACCTGTACGTGTGTGATTCTGATGAAGAACCTGTATGTTTGTTATTTTGATAAAGTACCTATATGTGTTTCATGTGAGGCATTTGCCTCAAGTATTACATACAATGTTGACTATGGATATGTCTCAATATTTATTTTACCTCTTGGGAGTTTTGTATGTCCCCTCCTCCCTATTCCACCTGTCCCTAAGTCAGTGTCATCTTGAACAATTTTCATATTTCTGTAGTCATACTAAAGCCAGGATGTTTTCAATTGTTTAGATACCAATATTTATGGATGTCTTAACTACCTAGCATAATTTTTAAAAAACCACTTCTAACTAGGGCCCGTGTAAGATCCCAGAGGCTGATTTGCAAATCGAAGTACTTGTATTTGTATGCGAGACCCTGTGTTCAGGACTGGGTAACTTTTCTAAGAGAAATACTGGGGGG